>WTXI01000092.1:0-133264 GCA_022376515.1 Lactifluus volemus | reverse complement strand
CAGCGAAAATTTGATGTGTGGCGACACCCCTGTTCTGAAGTCTAATTGGAGCTTGAATTATCTAATCGGAATTATCTACGGCGCAGTGTTGGCAGCACTAGCTTTGTGATGAACACATCAGTATCATAAATTAATCAACTTTAAACTTCAGTTTCGTCTCGCTTAGCATTCACTCACCCAGAACAGATTCAGAACACCCGGAAGAGGGAATGCTGACTTTATCGGCGATAACTTGCAGACAAGACAAATAGGACGAGTAATCTATTATCTGTTATCGGTATGGGCCAAGCCACTCACTAGGTGGTTACAAAGGGAAAGCCCGAGCATATAATATATTGTAGGACTCAGAACAAAAAAGATGGAGGGTTAATTAATCATGATCATCGTCTTGATCAGAGGAAGCGTCCCAAGGGTCCTCCTCAACCGACTCAGATTCGGGCTGCACTCCATCCACCTCACGAGCGAGGTTGTCTGCCGTAGCAAGGTAAAACGTCGCCGGTCTAAACTGAATGTCACGTCCACGCAAGCGGGCCCAGCCATACCGTGCGGTATTGATCCAGCCGACGAGGTCGAGGTGACTCACGTTCTCGACCGTACCGAGATAGGTTCCCTGGAAAAACCGATTCAGCACGACGCGCGACTAGAAATCTCTGTCAGTGGCTCACCCATTTTGCAGATTCGATCGAGACGATGCCGTCGTTTGGGCCTTCCTTCTCGAGGATCACCGAGTGCGGCCACCTGCAGTGTTCAGGTCATGGGGCAGATCTAACAGGGGAAAGGGGAATATGCACTCACTTCCACGTATCAATCAACCCTGGGTGGTATACTGCACCCCAACTAAAGTATTTCACACCGGGCACATCAGGTGTTTCCTCGTTAAACTTGCGCATAGCTGCAGGGGTGAGGGACGAAAACGCCGAGCCGTCACCACCCCCGATCGGTAGCATGTCGAGAAGCGAGAGGAAGGAGGGAAAACGCTCGGGGCCGACAGTCTCGAGAAAGTGCTGCGCGAAGGAGGACCATGGTGCGGGGTTGATATCGTGGTAATCGAGAGGACGCGAAAGGTGTGGTCATGCAGGTTTGAGGCGAGGTAGCGACAGTCGAGGCCACCCTTGGCGTCAAAAGTCAGCGCTAGTCATCAAAGATAGCAGGTCATCAGGGCCCACCATGCTATGACCTGTATGACGTGAGCGTAAGGCTAGGGCGTGGTAGTGGTGGCGTACCAATAAGGTGAACTGAACGTCCGGCATACACGTCCTCAATCTTCTGCTCGAGCACTTTGGCGCGGTCAACCGGGGAACTGGTCGCGGGGACACGCGTCATGAGCACTTCGATTCCATTTGCTTGCAGAACTTCTTTGATCCCTCGCCAGTGGGTTACCTCGAGAGGTGCAATGGCCGGGCCAATCGTAACCGAATCAAAGCCGAGAAGGCCGTGACAGAACACGATGGGGTGTTTTGTAGGAAGGTCTAAATGGAAAAAAAAAGATTGAGTGGAGACAGGGAGTCAGGGACAGGTCACACGGACGAGTGCTACGCACATTTCTTGTGGATACGGGACTGCTCCTCTTCAATTGTCGGAGCCCGATCTTCCTCGCTAAGAAGGTTGTCGATATTCTCCTTGTTATCACCCTGGAACCACCACCATGAAGGCGTCGAGGAAGAGCTGAACAGGGAGGCACGCGACGTGGGTTTGGGAGGGCGGGCTGACGGACCGCCATTTCGGTCGCGAAGAGAACGGAGGTTGTCTAGAGACAAGCGCTCTGCGGGGGAATGTTGAATAAAGATGGGTGCCCCTGGAGAATTGGGGTCCTCTGGAGGGTCAAAGGAAGAGAAACGGGCGCGAGACAGGAAAGAGACGCGGTGGGAAGTGTCACGCGAGCGAGGCTGCGGAGGAAGAATGGCGAACCGGACAGTGAAATAGATGGCGGGACGGCCTTCGGGGGCGGTTGGAGCGTGGAAGAGGAGGGCGTGGGGAGGGGGGATGTGAGGGCGTCTTGCAAGTTTTGCATGGCGGAAGACGAGGGAGAGATAGGTGACGATGACTGCGGGGAGTCAGAAGTGGGGGAGGGGTCATTCTGGCCAACCCAGCGCAAGACAGGACGTGGAGACCTGTGGGGAGGGTGCTGCAAATTAGGTGGACGGGTGGGCATGTCCTGTGGAGATAAGTTAAAACTGGTGGGACGTGGTCTCAGTTTGGCACCTAGTCGACTGGAGACGGCCAGGTTCCTGGAAGCGTGCATGTCGCGTTTGGAGGCTCGAAGGTGACTCGTGGAAGGTGACGACACATGGACTTGCATGTCTCGTGTGAAGATGCTCGCGTCATACCCGCTACCGAGCTATGCCTTGTTCATAGACACCATTACGACGTGTTGGGGCTTGGGCCAAGTCGGGCCATGCACATCCCACGGTCCCTTGGGGGATGACATAAAAGATCCAAGTCATAGAGAACTACGGCTAGATAATCTGTTTATATCCAGCCCTAGGTTCAATCCACAGTCTGATCATTCTTCTGATGCAATGGTGAGCACACACATTTAAGTCTCAGGCATGGCGTGCAACACAAGTTTATTCTATGTTTTTGATATGGAAGCTGGACTTTGCATAGTAGCAAGTCAGCCATGGTTGGCCCAGGGTTGGGTACTGCCTCAGACTTTATCTTTTGTTCTCTTTACAGTAACATCTGTGTCTGCTTCATCTTTGCTTACGATGACAAGCATGGAGACTGCAATGAGCTGACATCGGTGAACAAACTTGACTCTTCTGTTTCATCAGAGTCAGTGCATCTTTCATGCACCGTTTCACGAGCTGCACCTCAAGGCAGTAGCCATCCTTGAGCCTTTGCGTGCGTCCCTTGTAGCTCCGCTCCACATCTTGTTCTGCCCGCGATACGGGCCTCACTCGAGACGAAAAGCTGTGGTCCAAGCCGCTGCACGTCAAGAGCGGGATCTGCATGCTACGCAGACGATCGAGCCGTTTCAACATCGTGCTGACCTGCGCTAGTGCATCTCGCTTGTGGCGTGACACCGTCGCGGCTCTGCAACTTGCGATCTGTCCTCTCTTGAGCCCGTACACTGCGACGGCTTCGTCTCTAGCTCCGCATCCTTTATGGCCATCTCACTTCCTGTCTTGCCTGGCAGGCCATCGTTGTTAAGCACGACAACCATGTATGTACATCCGTAGCATGATGAATCACAGCGCCGCATTTGCCCTATCTGTCGCGTCAGCTCCGATTCGCAAAAGGCAAAGACCTGGGATGCGCGACCACTTTCTGCCACCGCATTACAAAGCTGCCCAGCGACCCAGTGTGCAATCCAAGGGCTCCCGTCTCACTTTTCGCATGTGTTGTGGCGATCTTGCGTGAATTCTCCGTGTGAGTCCTCAAGCCGGTTTGTCGCATCCTGAGCATAGCGCGTCCGTTTTGAGGTCGCGATGAGTGTTGATAGGTTCGCAAGGCGTATCAGGCAAGGAATGCATCCAGTTCTTCGAATCTGTGAGCCGTAATCGGATCGCCTTCGGTTCGGACACCGTGAAGGCCATCGCTACCGATATGCGTTTGTCTAGACCCGAGGAACAAAGAGAACACTGATGTAATCCCAGCGGAAGTGCGCGGCCCGTGCCTCTCCTAACGGGCCAAGCGCGTAGGACTCGCGTATCGCAGCTTACACTATGACTACTGCACGTCCCAAATTACCTTCCGTACTTCCTTCGCAGCCAGCAGTGCAAGACGGTGGCTTTAATTTTTTTTTAGATTCACGGTTAAGAATTTACCTTTTCTGGTAGTATCAACTACTAAGGATCAGATCAACACTGGCCTCGCAAGAGCGACCAATCCACAGAGTGTGTAAACATCACCTGAATAAATTGACCTGACCGAGAATTTTGTATTCTAGGACACCGATTTTCATTTGTGCTCTCAATGGTACGTACCTCGCGAATTGTGAGAAGGATGAGTTTGAGGTGATATGATGGGCGTCAAATAGATTGCAACCGTCTGTTTCCATCTCGTGAACGGATCATGTTGCATAGAAAGCGGGATCATGATAGCGAAGACGATAAGAGCATCATTAGTTGGAATGAGTGATTGTATCCCCGCGGGTTAGCGTGAGATATGTAAACCAATAAAGGGAATTAGACCGACTTGCCTCTGACGCAGGCAGATTTGCCAAGAAAAAAAACCCGGATTATTTGGCGAATCACTTTGTTACTTTTTACTCACACCGATTCTCACTCTCACTCTCTTCTTTCCCTCAATCTCTCTCTCACCTTCCCCAATCATACCGTTCATCTTGTCTTCCAGAGCAAGGAGAATGTCCTTCTTCTCCCGGAAGAAGACCGTCCGTTTTCTCCATCCTCTCTCTTCCCACAGTTCCGTTCCTAACCTTTTCTTTCTCTCTCTCTCTTTTTTTCTTTTTTAACCAGGAGAAGCACCAGACACAGACAGCGCCACAGTCCGTACAAATCTCTCGCGAGAACGACCTGTAAGTCTCTTACTTTATGTTTGACGTTTATGGCCGCCTAATCACCTTATCCTGTCTATCCCGTATGACATAGCCATCCCAACCAGAACTTACCGGGCACTTTCTCTCAACCTCCACTTCGTCCTCAAACCGCACCTTCCGCCACTGGTCCCCCTCCAAACCCTTCAATTCAACAATCTTCCACACAACCGTCAGCGCCTCCCACACAATCCCAGACACTGTCTCCTCCACAACAACTTCAGCAGCGTCCTGTCTACCCATGGTCAGCACGGCGTCTGAATCTCTTACCCCCTACCCTCCTCACCAATAACGCTCCTCCCTCTGGTCCGTCCCCGTCCCCGTTCCCCCGTTATGGCCACGCTCTCCCCGCCACAGCCACCGCCGCCGGCGAATTATTCCTCTTCGGAGGTCTCGTTCATGAATCCGCACGCAATGATCTATATGTCTTTTCTACGCGGGATTTATCCGCAAGCTACTTACAAACTAGTGGCGATATCCCCAGTCCACGTGTCGGGCATGCTGGCGCCCTCGTCAGCAGCGTCCTCTTAATCTGGGGTGGTGACACAAACACAGGTGGCCAGGTCGTACAGAATGAACGGCAGGATGATTCCCTCTATCTTCTCAACCTTGGTGTGTTTTCTGTTGCCCGACAAACTTTCCCGGCCCTGACTAAAGTTACCTACCTTCTTTTAGTGTCACGCGAGTGGACTCGGGTGCCAGTTAATGGTCCAGGTCCCGTCGGTCGTTATGGACATGCCGTCACAATGGTCGGTTCCAAGTTCTTCGTTTTCGGTGGTCAGGTCGACGGGGAGTTTTTGAATGACATGTGGGCATTCGACCTAAACTCTCGTACGTCTGCCTATTACCACCCCGCACGTTTTGTGACTTCTGAGTATTCCCACAGTCAAATCAAAACCCACTTGGGAGTCGTACGAGCCTGCGCCCGGAAACGAGAAGCCCCCTCGAAGGACGGGTCACGCCTCGGTGACACATGGCGACCGTATCATCATGTCCGTCCCTTCCCGTTTTCTCTCATCGTTTCCCCTTAGTTACATTGTCCTCTAGTTTTGGCGGCACGGACGGTCGATATCACTACAACGACACTTGGTTGTTCGACGTCTCGTCGCGAAAGTGGACCGAGCTCCAATGCACCGGGTATATTCCATCTCCCCGAGAAGGGCACGCAGCTGCCTTGGTGGATGACGTTATGTATGTCTTTGGTGGACGCGGCGTCGATGGAACAGACTTGGGCGATTTGACTGCCTTCAAGTTGTCGAGTAAGTAATATCAAATGACAGGCGAGCGTTTGTTCATCTATGAAATTCCAGCTCAGCGATGGTTCATGTTCCAGAACATGGGGCCAAGTCCCAGCGGAAGGTCCGGCCACGCTATGGCTTCCAGCGGGCCACGGATTTTTGTGCTCGGAGGAGAATCTGCAGCAGGGTCACAAACAGACGAGTCCGCTCTTATACATGTCCTTGACACGAGTATGTCTTCTTTGTTGTCATTTTTATTCAGACAACCTCCAAATATTGAAAATACAGAACACATCAAGTACCCGAAGCCTGACCCTAACGCTGCCAAACCCGGTGACAAGAGCCAACTCACCCGCAAACCCTCGACCGGCGTCCCAATTCAGGACCAAGCGATATCCCCTTCACCAGGTATCTATCCGACACGCGCAGCCTCTCCTCAGCAGTCTGCCGATCCCGAGGACTTGCGCCCCCGCACGATGTCCCCGCAAAATGTCCGCAACCAGCGTTCCGGTCCGAACGGTCTGTCATCACAACCCCCATCAGTGAACGGCAAGCCAAGGCGTGCACCAGGCGGAGACGATGACCTCGAGGGCTCAAGTGAGCGCGCGTTATCCCCCGACCACGCACGCTCTCGTAGCCCATCCGCTCGTGCGGCATCACCCGCTGGCCCTGTCAGCATCGAAAGCTTGGTCAAAACTGTTCAACCACATCGCTCCGAGTCTCCTATGGTTGACCGTGACCGTGTCAAATCTCCTGATGCCATGAATCATGGACAACAACAGCAGCCCAATCTTGCTTTCGTCAATGGGCTTGCTCCCGGTGGCACAAAACTTGGCGGCTTGATGGGCAATGTTACTGCCGACCTGAGTCGTGATCTCAAGGCTCGTGAATCTGAACTGGAGGCGCTACGCCGTCGCGAGGCTTGGATGAGGGCAATGCTTGCACAAGCTTCTCATGCAGGATTCATCTACGTGAACGCCAATCCTGGTGATGAAGACCGCGGGCTTACCGATGAGCATCCTAAAATAGCCGAGGCGGTGATTACCCTGAAGCAGCTCCACGGACGCATCCAGGTACGATCTTTTTTTTTTTTTGGTTCACTGTTCTGATCGCTGTTGTCGCATTAGGCGAGTCTGACTGAGCAGGCACGCAATGCGTCGCTACGCATAGGCGAGGCCGAACGGCAGCGGGCTGGTGCGATTCAGGAGGCTGCGTTTTACCGCGCAAAGCTCGCTGCGCTTGAGGCCTCATCTGAAGGGGACGTTGCACGGCTAGAGCGTGAACGTCTGGCGGAGCTTGAGCGGCAGCTGTCGACTTTGCTTGCTGCGCAAGCGGAGAGAGACCAGCGCCTGGCACAGCTAACTGACGAGCTCGCACTGAAGAGTACTTTACTCGAACAGGTGGAGGCGAATTCTGCAGAGGCAACGAAGCGTGCCGGATTACTGGAGGAGACACATGTACGGGTGCTTCGGGATCACACAGACGTGCAGGAGCGGCATGCTGCGCTTGACGCCGACTTACGTGACAAAGCGGATCAACTGATCGCGCAGACATCACTGGCCGAGCAGAAGGACGCTGAACTTGTGAACGTGCAGACCCAGGTCGAGGAACTGCTGCTCTCGCGCGACCAACATGTGCGCGCTCTCGAGCAGGCTCAGGGCGCGCTGCAGAAAGCATCTTCCCGGGCCCGCGAAGTCGACGAGGAGAACCAACGTGCACGTGAGCAGATCGCGCAATACGAAACGGAACTTGCTGAAACGCGTGGCGAGCTCGATACGAAGATGTCTGAACTGAAGGCGATCCGATCACGGCTCACGGATGCGGAGAACGCCTGGGCCAAGAGCCGGGAAGAGGCGGATGCATTCCGTGCTCTGACTACGACGGGTCTTGGTGAACTTATCGACACCCATCGCGACCTCAAGACGGATGAGGACCGGCTCACGCGTGGGCACTTGGAACACGTGCAAGCTTTGGAGGCTGAGGTTGCGTCGCTACGGGCTATGCTCAAGGATGCGACAAAACGGCTTGAGGACTCGCACGGGGAGCTCACGCATGAGCGCCGCAAGGCCCGCGAAAGCGAGACGGAGGCCCTTGGTTTGAACACTCAGATCGCTGGCCTACGAGCTCAGCTTAGCAATGCGGTCGCAGAAAGTGGTCGCGCACGCCAGGACCTCGCCTTGCGCGAGTCGGAGCTGAAGCAGAAGGCGAAGGACGCGGCGGATGCAGCGCTGCGACTCGATATGCTACGGAACTACTTGGCGGAGAACGATATCGTGCTTAACAATGACGGCTTGCCAGCGAAAACCGAAAGCGAGACGGCCTCAAAGGTTGCGGAGCTAGAGACGAAGCTGTCACAATATACGCGCTTGCAAGAGAAGACAGAGCGCGAGTTGCAGACGGTGTCACGCCAGAAGCAAGATGCACTCGCGCAGGTCAGCGCGATGTCGAATCAGCTGGATCGTCTGCGCAGCACGCAGAGCCCGGCCTTGACACGCAGCGGTTTGGATGACAGCTTCTCGAGCGATGCCCGTATCGCGGAGGCAGAACGAAGAACCGAAGATGTGGAGCGGAGTTACAAGGCACGCATGCAGCAGCTTGAGGATGACTACCGCCTCGCGGTGCAGCTCGTGAAGTAGGTTTGGTTCCCGCGTAGACCGTGGATGATAGACCTCAATGTGTTTTGTCCCCCTTGTATAGAGAAACGGAACGGCTGAACCGGCGCATGAAAGACGAACTGATGAAGCAGAAGGGTCTCAACACGAGTTTGCTCACCGAGGTCGACTCGTTACGTGGCTCATCTGGCGGCGCGGAGTCGACCCGACCGCGTGTTAATGGTCGTGGGACGCCTCTTTCGGACGACGGACGATCGAGCGAATCACTCCGCAGCCAGCTCATCGATATGCAACGCCAATCACAGCGTGCGATCAGTGAAAACAAGGACCTACGACTGCGCATCGAATCGCTCGAGAAGGATCTCGGGACAATGCGCAACAGCCTCGTGGCGGCTCAGCGCGAGTCTGACGAACGCCTGTCGCGCATCGAGGAGCTGGAACAGGAGGTCGAGCAGCAGAGATCCGCCTTGGTCATCGCGCGCGGCGGCCACGATGAGACGCTGCTCGAACGACTCAGCACCGAAAATAATGCACTCAAGCGGGAGAACGAGCAGCTCTCGCATAAGATTGGGCTCCTCCTCGAGGACGACGAACCCGCCTTTGGCCGGGATCGTCGCACGTCGGCCATCTCCATGTCGGACCGGCCTGTGAGCACGGCGAGCTCGGACGCGCTCAACTTTAACTCGCGCATCTCGGGTGGCGAGTTTGACAACTGGCAGCGTCAATTCGCGAATACTCTCAACAGCAGCCGACGACCACCAAGCGAGTACGAGCAGACTTTTAACCACGAACGCACGCGGTCACGGCCTTGACAACCGGCACCTAGACACGACTCTCATTATTTTTTGAACCATGCTTCATCAGTGCAATCTGCCTCTGACATGCTTCCCCCATGCTTTCTATGTCTATCACGTGTTTTTTTATTCACTCCTTACAACCTCGGCACATATACCCTACCGATCTCGACGTATGATGTCGCCCACACTCATTGTTGGTTTTTTTTTGCTTTATTATCTTTTACTCCTAATTGTCCGGCCTGCTTCCCCCGATGTGTGATATATATATATTTTCGGAGCACTACACACCCTCGAGAGGCTACTACCTCTTTAAAAGTCAATGCATGTGCGTTGAACATCATTCCTCGCCCCCTGTTGAGTGTGCTGCGGCCCGCCGAGTCCATTCGATAGCCTTTGCTTTGACCGTCTCGGCACCTTCCTCATCGCCGATCCTTTTCTCGAGTGCGAGCCACTTCTTGAAGAAGGCCCTAAGAATTTTCAAAAGTCAGTGCGAAGATCACACGAGAGAAGGTGGATGGACTTGAGCTCACTTTGCCTTGTGACTTGTCATTTTTTGAACAAACACACGATCAAAGAGGTTTCTAAGAAGAAGAATCGTTGTTTTTAAGACGGAACGGAATGTGCAGAGAGGACGGGACGAACCTGATGCTTTGCATGTCGTTCTGGCTGGCCTCCATGTCGATGTATATGTACCAGAGGTCCCATCGTTTTGGATGAGAGTCGACGATGCCCTCGAATAACGTCTTTCCCCGCTCGGGTTCGCCCAACTTATATTCCAGCTGAGCAAATTTGGAGATGGTCTTGAGGTCTGTGCGAATCAGAGCAGGCGCGAGTTGAGTTGATGAGCTGAGAGAGAAAACGCGCGCGAGGGAGCACAAGACGAAGAACGTACGTTTACGCTTTTCTAGACTCTGAAGACTCCGGGGGAGGAGCATTCGAGCTTGCTCCACCTCACCTCGCTTCAGGTAGTGCTCGCCGAATAGGTCCAGACTTTAGAGCTCTGCCCAAACTTTTTACACGTTCGCTTGTACTGCTCCTCCGCCTTCTGCAACGACGAAGAAAGGTTTCCGGATTTATTGTCTGTTGTCACACGGGCACGAATAAAAACTTTACCTCGTGTTTTTCGGACTGTTCAAGGATAGAAGCGAGCCTCAGATGGACTGTTTTGGGCTCGCAATGACGCGCGGCATCCTTGAACACGGTTCCAGGGACTCGTCGCTGCCGTAGACGTTCTCCAAGTTCATTAGTGCGATCCACACGTTGAGCCTCTCCTTCTCCTCGCGAAAGTTGATCGTGGCCAACGCACGCTTGGCAATCTCGCGGGCCTTTTCAATCTCGGCCAGCTGCAACTGGAACGACATGTACTGGATCCAGAGGTAAGACGAATTCGGGACCCGAGCAACACGCGGTCAAAATCGCTGGTCGACTCTGGCGTCTTGGCTTGCATGTCAGCAGTCAGGTCCAGTTCGACTTGCTTTTTCTTCTTGCGCTTCTTTTTGTTATGCTGTTGCCCGTCGTCGTCGCTATCCTCAGAAGACTCAGGTCCATCAGTATGCTCTTGGGGAATGTCGCCGGTCCACCGGAAACCGCCTTGTATCTTGAAAGTGGGAGCCGGACGCGCGCTACTGAGGGCGGGTGGGTCGAGCTGTTTCAGATTGAGACTTTGAATACCGGCGTCGACGTCTACCACCATGGGTTCAATGTCGGAGTCATGACCTTTGTCGTCGTCCGAGGCTGCCGCATTATCATCGCCGACGCTTGACATCTCGACATCCTCGATGACGCCTAATGGGCCCTGATCTTCCGAAGAGGCGTCATCCATTTGTTTGAATCTTCATCTGTGAAGCGAGACGGTTTGAGACTGAATGATATGCGCCGTTTGTCGAGGTCAACGGAACAAACAACGGCCTTCACCATATCTCCTTCCCGGAAACTGCGCAGAGCCAAGGTAGTGTCTGCGTCCTTGTTATCGGATAGCTGTGAGGCAATTCAGCAGGGTACGCAACACCAAAACGATGAGCATGCACCTCAGATTTATGACACAAGCCAGACACCTTGGTTCCTTCGATCTCAATGAAAAGCCCATAATCTTCGATTTTCTTCACGCGACCTTGAATCTTTTGGCCTGCCTGGAAGTCCGATAGAGAGCGCGTGGGTCCAGTTAACTTCGACGGGTTTCCCGAGCGGAAGCTCAGTTCAACCTTTCGATTGACGGTATCAACGCTAGACTATGATTTCAGCTACAACTGATGCATTCAGTGAGAAAAGAAACTAACCTGAGAACGCGGCCTTTCACGAGCTGGTTCAGTTGGAAACGAGGCTTCCATTCCTTCACGAACTATTTGATGATGTCATGAACAATCTCAAGGCGATATATATTGGCACCATACCTCATCGAAGAGCTCTTTGATCTGCACTCGCGCATCGATCGTACGACCTAGAGTGACGAATAATCCGTGCTCTGGTATACCTTTGACGAAGCCACGGACCGTCTCGCCGACTTTCAGGTCTTCGATCCCATTGATTTCTCGATCGACGATTGGGGGATGATCTTCTGACAGAGTTCTTGACTCGCGTGTGGATACAACGAGCTGCTTCTTGTCCTTGTCGATGGAGATCACCGCAGCTTTGATGATCGAGTCGAGGGCCGGGTAAGGTATGCCCGTCTCATAATCATCCGATGAGTCGGTAGGGTGCAAAGAACCCGTAATCTTCCCAGAAAATTTGATGACCGTGCCATTGTGGGAGTGGCGGAGCACCCGACCACCAACTATTTGTCCGATTTCAACCGTCTCCATAGTCAGGACCTGTTTATGCTCCAGGGCTGGCTTCGTCTTTGGTCTGTTCGCGACGATCACTATGCCCTTCTCCGGATTACGTGTGACCACGACAAGCTCATCCAGTTCTTCGCCGATCTTGAGAGAAGTCCGCAACTGAGAGACAGAGAGGTTGCGGTGGTTTGCTAGATTTTTAACGATAAGAGTGCGCGGATGTTTGATTGCTTGAGTGACAAAAGGGTATGATCTTTGTGGATTTCGGCCACCACGCCTTCGACGTTGGTACCGATCTCAACAGCACTAATGTCGGCAACGTTGATGTCAAAGCTAGGCGCGGCGCAACGAATGCTGGCGGTGATGTTTCCCATTTCGGCGTCCACCGAGATGATGCGGACCTTGACTGGCTTACCCACAACGAACGAATCTGTTAAAGGGCCAACCAAGTTTTCGCTAACGAAATCTCAGCAACGAGAACAAAGAAATGTATAGTTGTTCTTTTACCCAGCTTCATTCAGTGGAATAGCACCTTTGACGTTGTTGAAAAACTCCACGAGCAAGCGTTTTTCCATTATCTTGAAGATGACAGCGTGAGTCACCATACCGACTTGGGCATGCTCAAAGTGAGAGATAAGAGGTAGGTCGGATTCAACCAGAGTCTTCTTGGCAGTCAAAGCTACTCTCTTCCGCTCAGGGTCGACGACAAGGACCTGATAATTGGATAAGTTACCAGTATGCCTTCCATGGTCGGGTATTTACTTACGCGGCACTTGATGTTCGACCCTTCTTTGAATCTCTTCTGCGGATGTTTCAATATGATATCTGCATAGTGATTGGGAAAGATGACGCCGTCCACACTTCCGGAGATAGATACAAACAAAGCGCTATCAGTGAGCTTCTTGACAATGCCTTTCAGTAGCACTCCAACTTGGACATCAGAGACTTTGAGGAATTTCTGCTCTAGAACCGAGGTGCGCATAGACAGTTGAAGGATACCATCAAAAGGGTAGTACCCTGTGACCCGAGCACGACGCGAAGCACCAACTTTCCATGCTCCTGAAGAAGCAGATAACGAAGGGACATAATCATCGGATGTCTGAGAAATCTAGGAGGCCTTGAGATAAACGTGGGAGGGCGGCAAGTAAACTCACGTGAACAAATCCTTGCACATTCTCCTGCACATCAACCAGCAGACCACGCTCGGCCTCTACCCTAACGACCTTCACGGCTTCCAGAATGGTACCGATAGGGTATGCTTCATCTAAATTGGCGACGTGCTCGTCGTCTTCTGCATTAATGGTTCTTCGCTCCAAAGAGATTATATGACTGGCGAGTGAGAGGGCAAAGCGTGGCGGCGAGGTACCCGGAATCTCGTACAGTACCCTAGCCTTGACCTTCTTGCCTGCCTTGAAATTATCGGTTGGATCGCCTGGTGGAAGGTGATATTCATCAATAGTGCCATCAAAATAGCCCAAGACTTGAACATTCAGCCCGACAAATGAGACACTTGTAACCAGACATTGTACGAGTTCTCCGGGAAGAATCGATGTCACATTGGTGATTTCGGTCAGCTAAACGCGAAGGTTACTATATAACGTCGGGTGGAGTATGCGTGGACGTACATGAGACGACTTTATGCTTGCAGGAACAATCGTCACATTACATGTCCGCCCGTTGCTGGATAGTTTCGAAACGGAGACGTCAACTATACTACCGACGGAAGCTTTGACGAGCTCTTTAGCGCTTTCGTTGCATCTTTGAAGGATAGGAAACCAGAGACTTCTGGGATCCCGAGATTAAGGATGTATCCATGGTCTTCAATACTTTTGACGGAGCGGACATGGTCTACACCTGTATGAGTGAGATGGTTATGAGAGTGATATGCAACCACTCACGAAGCCAGACTTCAAGTCCGTTTTGACTACCCCTTTATTCACTTGCTCCGGGATGAGGCTCAGCTCCACCCGCCGGCTAGCCTTCTCAGCCTCATCTTTTGCTCGACCTGCTCCAGCAACTGTCCCTGTGTACCAGCAGCGTGTGAATCAATCACCACACAACGAAGATACTGGCCAGGCCGAAGAGGTCAAGCAAGTCAGGAACGCGAGATGTTTTTTCTTCTACCACTTCGTCATCGTTCTCATCATCATCATCACCATCATTATCGTCTGGAGGTGGCTTATCGTCCACGTCCATGGACTCCAGAGAACAAGTAAGCTCGGAGGAAATTTGGGTGATTGGCACATGCCCATATAATTGGTTGGGCAGGGAAACAACAAGAGCCAGAGGTCCAATAGAGACAACCTGCGCAAGAATCTTCATCCCAACAGTGATGCGCTATTGCGGGTATGATACATATGAGGGCTCCCGAACGGTTTCACAAGACACACCTTGTAGTTAAGATGCTCTATTCGTATAGCATTTGTCTCCTTCCTGCCTCCGTCAATTGCTTTGCCTTTACCCTTGGTATCCGACTTTTTACGCGAGCTCTTCATCTTCAGCGTGTTCTCCTTAGAGAGACGGTAATCATTAGGACATAGCCTCCTGATAATTTCAGTGTTCTCGCACCTTGAATAACTCCTCGTCTGCCTCCTTTATAGCCTCCGCACGAATGGCCTTCACCTCCTGGGGTGTGCAAGTTGTCCCGCCACCTCGAGGGAAGTCAATCTCCTCCGGTACGAGATTGGAGGTGTGCTGTAGCGGCTTGTCGAGTTTCGCCTTGGGCTTTTTTTCTTTCTTATCTGCGCTCCCTTCGACTACCTTGGACTTCTTCGCTTTGGGAGAAGTGGCATCCTCCAAACTTCTCTTCTTAGAGCCCATACCGTAAAGAAATGAAGATGGTCGGTGCGCGTATCCAAAAACTGATCATGCACGCGATCGTCTTGCTTACCTCACTCACCGTGTCCACTTTCTTTCCTTTTCCTTCCATCAACTAACTCACTCAAAGCCTCTCAAAATGGGTACGTTCACACTTTCAAGAAGCTTCATGCGCGTAGCTAATCTATCCATACAGATTTCCAGGTTCGCTAGTGTCCTCACGTCATATTTTCCGGTGTTGTTTAATTACGCTTCGTTTGTGTTGCGTCAGAATCGAGTCGGTTCCAAATTCGGTGGAGGTGGTGTCGCCGGGGCGTCCGAGACCAACGTCGACCGACGAGAGCGTCTACGGAAAATCGCCATGGGCGTCGTGGACCTGAATAAGGTGCGGCCCAGAACTTGTCATTCTTCCCGAAACCTCACTCACTCCACCACCCGAATGTAAAAATTGAAAAAAAAAAACGCTATCTCCGTTTGTATGCATCTAGGACCCATATATTCTGCGCAACCACCTCGGATCGCTCGAATGCCGTCTATGCCTAACACTGCACACGAACGAAGGCTCCTACCTAGCGCACACGCAAGGCAAAAACACCAGACGAACCTCGCGCGGCGCGCAGCGCGCGATATGAAAGAGGGTGAGCTGCAGGTGGCGCCGAAGCAATCGAGCGTGCAGCGCAAGGTGTTTCTCAAAATCGGTCGGCCGGGCTACCGCGTGACCAAGGTGCGCGACCGCGAGGCTGGCAAGGAAGGCATGATGGTGCAGATACACCTGCCACAGATTAAGGCTGGTGTCGTGCCGCGCAGGCGGTTCATGAGCGCCTGGGAGCAGAAGAGGGAGCCTCCGAACAAGTCATATCAGTATCTCATTGTACGTGTGCCAGCCTACCATGTCGTTTTTATACTTTTACTCATCCACACCCCCCCCCCGGCAGGTGGCTGCGGAGCCCTATGAGACTATCGCGTTCCGCATCCCAGCTCGGGAGATTGAAGACGAGCTGGATGATGGAGGCTACTGGAATTGGTCACATTGGGATCCAGACACCAAACAATACAGTTTCCAGTTCATGTTCCGTCAAACTTTCTGATTCCGTGCTGTACTCTTTTGTATCTTCCTACCATTTTCCATGGAATGAGATTTTCTGTGGTGAGGAAATATCGCTCGCCATCATGCGCGCAAATTGTACCAGGCTTCCCTTCTACTGAGGGTACAGAACTCCTCTTTTTAAATGTCAATGAAAGCGGGCAAAAAAATGAGTGAGACATATAACTACTGTCTGACTAAGTGACTAAGTTAGGAGCAGACTTCCGAGTCCATACAAGCCACTGCATGGCGGCTCGGCTCCGACTTGTCCATCTATGCAACACCAACAGACATCAACCTACATGACATGAACCCCTGGTACAAGCCCGGAAAGATACCCTCCAGGCACAGAAAGTTACACTTTCTGATCTCTCGGGTTTGCTAGTGGTCACCTTTGGTTGCAATCATATGTGTATATTTGTTGTTGTCTGAGGTTGGTTACAAAACGGCGTCTTGAGGACGCTGCGACCCCGCCATCACCAATATACCGGTCAGACCGAACACGACCGCGGGAAGCTCAGAACGCCGCTCGTCTACGGCCGAGACTTTTGCTATACATTCTCCTTTCCTAGTTGTAATCAAAAAAATACATACATCATTCTGTGAATAAAGCACGACGACTGTAGGTACCGAGACAATTGCCAAAGCAAAGCGTGTTTTTATCAGTACAGTCAATATACGGACACATGTTCCTTATCTAACAACTCCGCCAACGCTAGGAAGAGAAAGGTATATACTTAGAGATAGAAACGTACTGGGCGTAATGGGATACGATACAACTTGGTTTATTCACTTGCGCCTGGTGAGCTTGCGAGGCTCTTCGCGTACCGGAAATTCCTGCTTCTCGCTTATTCCACGCTTCGTCGGCTCAGTTACGCGAACCTCGCGCACCGTCGGTTTCGACCCCTTGCCAAACCCCAAAAATGCAAGTATTCCGCGATTCACCGTCTCCGGCGGCGTAGAGACCTGGGTGCGTTGGTGGGACATGACAGCTGGAACACTTCGCTTGCGTAGCAATTGTCGTCCACCATTTGGAGGCGAAGACACCGTCGAAGAGCCAGAACCTTGAGGCCGTGTCATCGGAGGGCTGCTCTCGGTAGTGTTGGCTAGAGGCGTTGGCATGACTAGGTTCTTCGGGAGACGGCGCGGCGTAAGGCTTGATGATGAACGAGATGATGAGGTAGATGCCGCAACCCAGCGCGCTGTACATTCATGGAGGCCAAAGTTTGAGACGGTGGGTCGTAACGTCGAGGCTCCGTCGATGCGACAGGAAGGGAGTTGCGTGGAGACCTTCGACGGTGGACCTCTGTCTGCGTGGTAGTGTTTGGAGCTACGACTTGAGGTTGGGTCGTGTTCTCGCCGACGAGATGATTCTGGCTGAACTGCTCTGACCGTGCTCTACGTGACGAGGAAATATTCTCGGATGCTGGTGGTAACGGAGGAGCATGCAAACGATGGCCAGGATTGTGGGACCTTTCATCGGGGTTGGTAAGATACAGTGTACGCGAGAGACGGTCATCAAGGCCTGGGGTGGGAGGGACCTCGGGAGGTGTTACCACTTGAGACTCGACATGGTGATGCTTGAGCCCGGGTATGAACGTTGCTGATGGCCATGGACTTCGGGTCTCACAGAAGGAGGTATATGATGAGGTTGCTCAAATGTCCCACGAGCCGAACTCGCGACAGGAAGGGTCTGATTGCGACGCAGTGGCGTCGAAGTGCCATAATCTACAGTTGGAAGCTCAGCAGGCACGCGTGGGGGAGGCATATGACGATCCTGATGATTTGTAGCAAGTGACAGCTCAGGGGGAAAGTGAGTCGGGGGTCTCGGTTGATAGATAGAGTGCTGGAGGATTTGGCCTGGTCGCAAGTTCAGAGACATGGAATTGGCATGTGGCACACCCTGATAGGATATGAAGACACGACTGCTTAAATAGTGGACGGCATACCTGAATGCGTTGCGACGGAGGAATAGCGGCTTTGGCAGAAACCTGTTGTTGTATCCCCTTTGCCCGTAAGAGAGGAGAGTCGATTGGATTAGTTTCGTTAAGAACGGCAGCTATAGCTTCGTAAGGCCCCCTGTGGTGAAGATTAAAACCAAGAGGATTGGTCTCGTCGAGTTCGTCTATCGAGTCGAGGTCAGGGGGAGTAGGTCGGCTCGATGTCCTGCGTCGACCTTCTTTTGGGCGTTCTGAAGGGCCGGGTGGAGGCGGAACTGTCATCGATGACATAACCATCTGAGAAGTCCTGTCGTCGTGTGGAGTCGGTTGCTGAACAGTTGGTATGACAGCGACGGGACCTGATATCTCGGTTTGGACATTCGTAAGTGGTGCAGCATGAGTTGAGCGGCGTTTAGGACGATGTTTGGCATTGCTGGGACGGAACTGGACTTGATCTGGAATTTTCTCTGAAGCCTCTGTAGCTGGGATATAGCGTAAAGAGGGATCTGAATATTGACGTGGATAGTCCAAACCACGGGGCGATGAATGCGGAGGCCGCGAGGCAGGTGAATTGGACACGGGCGAGTCATCGGAAGATGATGATGAAGCGGGGGAAGAGTTTACGAAGTAGAGAGGTTGGGGTACAGGTGACGGTATCGCCGTGACTTCGTGATAAGAGCGTGCACGATGTGGTGGATACGGAACAGGGCCGGACTGAGGTACAAAGCCCTGAGGAAGTTCCGGGGAAGAATACGAGTGTGGGAAAGGGGCGGTTGATAGCATATCCATTCCGCGAAACCAATGATCAGGATTGGCGTTGGGATCAGGAGCAAAAGCGGGGTCATCCCCCGATGAGTGCCGTAAGAGAGGGGGGGATGTGATGATGGGCGGTAGGCTGGGAGCCTGAACATATGGAGTATTTTGGTAAGAGTCCACAGAGTAGTGTGAGGGAGGGGTCCAAGCCTGATAGATTTGCTGGCGTTGTGTATACTGCGGGGGTGGTTGCGAGGAGGGATAAAAGGGATAGTCGGGACGGTGGTCATCCTGAGGGTAAGCAGTAGAATACTGCGAGGTCGGGAAAGTAACGGGCGGGGGATATATAGCACCGGTGGCCATTGGAAGTGATGGTGGTTAGGAGAGAAGACGGAAGAAATGTGTTAAAAAGAATCCCGCGGAGAGTTTCATTAAGTAGGGTTTTTATGGCAGGGGAGACAAGAAAAGGACAAGGCTGTGAGAAGAAGAGGAAGAATAAATAATAAGACGTGTAGAGTAACAGTTTGAGAGCTCACCTCATCTAGTAACTTATACTTGTAGAAATACTCCAAATCAGCATTCACAGAACCACAAATGAGGCCCACGACGACGACGGTCAGGACCGTGAGGGCCTGGCGGGTGTGGCGGGCACGGGCACGGGCACGGGCACGGGTATCCGAAACGGGCATCTATTTACCGAGCGGTCCGTTTTAATTCAGTCCCATCACGTGTCCGTTTCTCTTCTTCAACCAACTCTGCATACACCTCATGAACATCGATATAGCTTCTCTACGCTCTGAATTAAAATCTTTCGAGAGGGATTTCAAGTCAAGACACGATCGTGCTCCCTCCGTCGATGATATTAAGAACGCCGGGTTCGGTACGAGTCGAACGTTCTCCTGATCACTCAAACGCATCTGTGGCTCATCACTTAATTCCTAGTGTAGCTGATAAGTATAAGCTATACAAAAAGCTTTCCAAGCTTGGAAACGCCTCCAGATCGCTCCCTGAAAATGAAATTGTTCCTCCTACCACTCCGCCACGCTCCGGCACCCCAAAGCCAGAGACGACCGTATCCATCATTCCTAAATCACGCCCAGTCAAAACAGAAACCGCTTCTCTGTCAAATCCCTTCTCTCCTGTGAAGAGTGGACAGAAGATTGCTGCGCCCCTTTCCTTCTCTGGTCCTGCTAACCCCTTCGCGACGCCGCCCAAACCGAAGCCTGTACTCTCTTCACCCAACACCCCGTCACCCGATCCCTTTTATCCAATTCAGACTCTCACCGATATTACGTGTCCACCCCACCATTCTCTGCCAAATAACACCGTTCTCAGAGCCCGGAAACGATTACGTGGTGAACCTGTCTCCCCCTCACCTGTAAAGCAGAAACGCCAGCGTGTTCTAGACAGCGCTCCAAAGCTCAACACCCTCACAGCGGAAGATAGCGATATTGATGATCGGGCGGCTGCCGAGCAGGCCGATTCTTCCTTCGTAGCTGATTCCCCTATGAAGCCCCCTCCAAAGGGCGGCGCGTTCAAGCTCCTATTTGAGGGAGGAGCTGGCGACGTTACTACACAGGCAAGTCGCGTCCGATCACAAATTGGCCCTGACAATACCGGACATGGACTCTTTTTTTCGAAATCACAACGTGAAGGGAGCATGTCCAAGCCTTCGGGCTCTGATACACCTTCTGATGATCATCAGACCTACAAAACGAAGGCTCCAGAAGGAAGTTCCAACAAAGAAAGCACATCGTCCAAGTCTAGGACAGCGAAGCGTTTGTATTCCAACCGTTATGGTAAGAGTGATCGTTTCGGCGGAGCGGGACAATCAGAAACTGGCTCCTCGAAAACAATGCTCGCTACACCTCCTGCCTATATGGAGGAGGGTCCACAGGGTATCACAGGTGCCAAACGCTCGCTGGCTGACACAGAGTCCGACGCCCCTGGTGCCCTCGACCCTAATCACCGCCCTGCCCTTTTACCGCCTTCCCCACCTCTGGCCGGCTGCAGTTCTTCCTATGCACGTACAGGAAAGGGAAAAACAAAAAAGCCAATTCATAAACGGGAAAAGTTCTCGGAGGATTCGGGTGATGAAGATCAAGGTGGAACAGACCTTCACGTAAAGGTCCGTGAATGGGGTTGGCAAAATCGCAAGACAAGCCACACCAGAGATACATCGACTGATGACTTGGATTCCATTCTTGACTTCAATGCTCACGACCGACCGTCGAGTCCAGAACTCGTGAACGAAGACACCCTGGGTGACTTTGAGGTCAACCTCCCAGACGATCTCCACCGCCTGCTTGCGATTTCCCCGTCCAAGGTGCATACCACACGCGATATCAGCATGGCACGCGGTGTTTTGTACGGAGAACGCACGAGCAATTATGACGCACAGAGGGGCGGAGACATTTGGGACGTGGGTGAGATAGGAGAAGCAAGCGACCCAGAGGCCGAGGATGATTGGGAAGGCGAACCCGTCCCATGGGAGACGGGTGAACTATAACATCGAGCGCGGGTGCTTGTATGTCACTCGCTCAACTCCATGGCTTTTGATATATCATTCATACCGGCGTATGTGCGGGTATTACAAGCAGTCGGTATTGCAGGCAGTTGTGGAATATGCACGCGGCCACGTGAGACACGTGCATAGAGCACGTCTCGCACGCCTCGCTCGGCACAACATGAAAACCATGACCCTGTCGCAAGTCACCTTGGGCTGTTGCTGTGTGTAATAACGCTATATCCGCGCGTTGTGCCTCGCGCTCGCCACGAATTCGACATGTGCTCTGCGGCCAGAACGCGAACTGACTGACGTCTTAATTCCACGGTTAGCGAGTGCTTGCCAGTGGCTTGTTGGCGCATCCATCATCCGTAGATGGCCGCATGCCGTGCGTCCTGTACCCCTGCCCTTCTCAACGTGCCCCTCCTGTACACCGTTATTATCACCTACTGCCAGCTGCGACATCCCCATATCTGCTCTCCCTTCCTACACACACCTTACCATACGAGTATTCACGAGTTGCCCCCGCCACTTTACTTGACATCTGTATCATGGCTCCCCGTCGTGGCCCCAAACAACAAAAACAACAACAACAACAACAGAAGCAGGAGCCGCCTAAGGCTCCTGGCCTCATCCGTAACCTCGAGGTCACTACTAAATTAATGGAATATATCCTGGACAGCCCCAATGGCAAGAAGACGCTGTCGAGACTCACTAGAGTGTCAAAGGCACTGGTCGAACCAGGGTTGGGTCTACTGTGGAAAGAGCTGGATAATCTCGTTCCCATTATTTCCCTATTCCCAAGCCACCTGTTTAAGCGGGCCAAGCGCCCTGGGTTGGGCCTAGTAAGCTGATTATTTTTGCTGGACCCTCTGGTCATCCTTACGCTAGGGCACAGGCCGAGTCGCCAGCCCCAGAACACTGGGATAAGGTTCTTCAGTATGGTGACCGCGTCCGACGCCTTGCCTACGACGAAAGCTCCAAGAGCGTCTCTCCTTCCGTCTTTCCAATCATCGACGAACATCGCCCGCGTACCTACATCCTTCCCAACCTCACCACGCTCATCTGGCGCGTCGAGACCCCAACCGGACTCGACCATATCCACCTGTTCCTCAACCCCGAATTACAAAACCTCTCGCTTGAACTCACCCCGCGCATCCCGCAGCTGGGAAACGTGCTCGCGGATATCTCTCGGCGCACAAAACTTACCACGTTCACCCTGACGTCTCTCGTACCGCTCCCAGACGACCTCCCGCGACTTCTTGCGCCGCAGACGGAGCTCGATAAACTTACCTTGATTGCGCCCGGCGCTCTCTCATCCGGCCTTGGTCGCTGGGTGTCCTCTCTCGAGCGGCTGCGCGCTCTGCAGCTGGATCTCTCAGGTCGTCCGGGTAAGGCGGTCGACGACTTCTTCAGGCGCGTTGGGTCCTCGGATTCCGGTCGCTGCTCTCCCAACTCGGACCAGTCGCGTGACAGCGGCGTGTTCTCCGGCGAGGACATTGACTTTACGGAGATCAAAAAGTCGACCAAGAAGTCGAAACAACGCCCCGTCGAGGAGCCTTCCCCTATCATCGGCGCTTTTGTGACGCTCAGGGTGCTGCAGCTCACCGGCGAGGTCTCCACCATCGTTTCGTTCCTCCGGCGCATCGCCAGCCCGTTGACGCAGCTCGAGCTTGTCATCGAGGACCCATTCGACAAAGCAGACTGGCGCAACTTGTGCATCCTCCTTTCGCAGTCCTTCGGGCACAGCCTCCAGTCGCTGAAGATATCGGCCAATGGCGCGTCGCGCTTCAACGACCTCGTGCGCTCGACGTCCAGAGCGGAGGTCGTTGCCCACCGGCTCTCGCTCGAGTCGCTCACCTCCCTTCCGCAACTTACCCGACTGGACATCGACCTCCCCGAATCCGTCATCATCCAGAACTCCGACATGGCACAGCTCGCCAACGCTTGCCCCAACCTGGAGATCGTCCGCCTCTGTCCTACCGCGCGCTTCCCCATCAACAACGGGCCACCCAACCTCACATTGGACGGCCTGGCGTCACTCACGGCACGCTGCCGCAACCTTGAGACTCTGGCGGTCGTCGTAGACGGAGACGCGGCCGACCCGCAGATGTACCTGCACCGCGCCGTGTCCTCGCGCACGCTGCTCAAAGTCCACCTCGGCCACTCGTGGGTGCGCGAACCGCTCACCGCCGCGTTGGCATTGTCGCACCTCGCCCCACACGCCGATACGCTGCGATGGTTCCACGAGAAGAATCGGCCCGGGTATATCGAGACGCACGCGCTCGGCTGGCAGCGTGTCGCGGAGTTGCTTCCCTACCTCCAAGACGTCCGTCTCACCGAACGCTGGGTCGCTGGACGTGCGGAGCTACCCGAGCCCCGACTCATGGTAGATAGGGGCGTCGAAGCCAAGCCGGTCATGCGCGATCGTGTCGTGCAAGCGGCACCCAAGATGACTTCCGCAGCGACGCAGGCCGTACCGCGAACCACGGAGAAGGGAGTTTCTGCGTGGCCGCCGGCTAGATCCATCGCTATCGATGCCACGCCTGCTATCGTCGATCAGGAGATAGACGCTACTCCGGAGGCGGTCGAGGTGGCAGTCATGGTATCGCCCGTTATGGTTTCGCGGGAGATCGAAGCGGTCGTAGAGATGGTCTCCGAGTCCGTGGACGCGGTTCCTTCGGTTCCGGACGTCGGGGAGACGATGTACATCGGGGAAGGTGAAGAAGAACGACCGAAAGCGACTCAATACGTCCCGCAATTCTACGTGCCTTCCATCGTCGGGAGCGCCATTTCGCTCGCGTGGAAAACGATGTTGTTTGGCCCTAATTTCGTCACTGCACGCATGAAAGACGTCTGGGAGTTGACGCCTTTCTACGTGACCCAAGCTCAAGTCAACGTAGTCCACATTCCGGAAGTGGTGGTGGAATCGGAAGAGAAGACGACCGCCGGGTCGGAAAAGGTGTCGCCTGCACAGGATTCAGGCGCGAGAGTGAACACCGACATCGTTCCTGTCTGTATATGATTTTATGCTTTTTTTGTATGGCTTTCGTTTCGCTCATGATTTTTTTGCTCGTGTATGTGTTATTTTTTTCTTTTTTTTTTTTGCACTTAGGCCCTGGAGCGGTCGGACACTATCACGGCACTGGCAGGCAACGATCTTAATTATGAACATCACACTCCTGAATCTCATGCATTTGAAACTCCTGCGATTGTAGAGGTGTCTGAAGCGACGATGAAACCACCGAGCACACGACGATCCGAGACGTGGTTAAGTCAAGCAGCAGTAGAGATCGCGGCCAAGAAAGGAAACCCTAACCAGAGAGGGACGCGTCAGTGTGATGACCGCCCCATCACTTTATCATCTTCTTACACCATGTCGGAGGCCACCGGAAAGCTCCAACAGAAGGATTATACACCACAAGTAGATCAAGTTATACCTCAGGCTACCGCACTTGCAAAGGTTGGCCCTTTGCCTTCCGCTTCTCTTCTCGTCTTGGTTGATATCGCTCGGTCCAGGCTGGGAAACTCCAAGACGCACTAGACAAGCTTTTCGTTCTTGAGAAGCAAGCAAGAAATGTCTGTCCCAGTCTTTCCTTCTTCATCAACCCTCTTGTCTGATTTATCATATCCTCAGGGCTCCGACTTGAAGTCGACAACGCGACTCGTCAAAACTATCCTTGAGCTCGAATACGACGCGCGAGACTATGCACAACTCAACTCGAGCATAAACGCTTTGAGTAAGAAACACGGTCAGCTGAAAGATGCTATCCAAGCCATGGTGGAGCTGGCCATGTCATGGTTGGACGAGATTAAACAACGAGACGGCGTCGAAAGGTGGCTCGAGTTGGTCGAGACTCTGCGGACAGTAACGGAGGGCAAGGTGCGCCGCGTCATCCTATCCCGCTTGAAAGGAGATTCTTACAAAATACATCCCATTCAGCTGTTCTTGGAAACACCACGAGCTCGTGTGACGCTCTCCCTTGCCCACCATCATGAGGCGTTATACAAAAACCCGACTTCCAAGTCACCACCACCTCGTGATTCCCTCATCACGGCCTCCGAATTGCTCTCAGACCTCCAGGTCGAAACGTACTCTTCAATGGAACGCGTCGAGAAGACCAAGTTCATTCTTGAACAAATGCGCTTGCTTCTAGAGGTGGCACGACTGAAGGACGAGGATGATGCAACGACCGGAAAGGGCGAGAAGGGTTCGCTCGGCGCCGGCGAGCCGGAATGGGTCAAGTTTCGAGTGCAGAGCCGGAAGGTCAATGAACAGTTCCTCAAAGAACCAGAAAACGAGGTATGACACGTCTAAACGATGCAGCGACAACATTCTAAGATCTTGCGGCACAGGTCATCAAATTACAATTTTATGATATGATGGTTCAATATGGTCTACGTCACCATGCATATCTAGATGTCGCAAAATACTACCACAAAGTGTGGGAGACACCGTCGATCAAGGAAGATACTAACGGCAAGGGGAAGACGGTGTGTTTCGATTTCCTTATTCTACACTTTGGTTCTGATGTCTCTCCCAGGCTCTCGAACACATCGTTTATTACGTTGCTCTTTCTCCTCACGACAACGAACAGTCCGATATGATGCATCGGTTATTTGCTGACCCAGCTCTCGAGAAGGTGGAAGTGCAATAGTACGTTCTCTACGAAGCATCGTCATATACTAGCTCACTGGTTTCTAGCAACTTGATCAAATCCTTCACCACCAATGAACTCATGCGGTGGCCTGGCATTGTCGATGTTTTTGGGCCGTTTTTGCGCGAAACAGAAGTCTTTGCGAATGACAAACACTGGGAAGATCTGCATACCCGGGTAATAGAACATGTACGTTGCCGGATTCTAGTACCGACTCTGTTGTTCTTATCGTGTGTACACATAGAATGTCCGGGTCATCGCAAAATACTATACCCGCATCACCCTCGCACGCTTAACCGCCCTTCTTGACCTAACTCCCCAACAAGCGGAGGAAACACTTTGTAGACTCGTCGTGGCGGGCACGGTGTGGGCGCGTATCGATCGACCAGCGGGCATCGTGAACTTCCGTAACAAGCGCAGTGCGGAAGACGTGATGAATGACTGGAGTTCGGACATGCAAAAGCTTCTTGGTCTCGTCGAGAAGACGTGGATGGGCGTCAATGCAGCACAAGCAGCCCAGTCCAGAATCAAAGCATGAGCATATTCCTTACTACCCCTGACCTGGGTTTCTCCCTGGCCAGCATCTATCTCGTCGCATACTTACCACCCCCGCTCAAAGTATTCACGTCTGGCATCCAGCCATACCACGTACCATCCATCCGACTTCAGAACTCATCGTAGACGAGTCAAGCACCTAACATGTACTAGGTTCAATTAGCAAAAATCATAGTCATGTACACCCGCAGAAGTTGTGAAGGCGTGATTATATGCGCATAAAGTGGGCCGAAGGAAGGAATAGCAGACGTAGCTACTACGACCTAAGGACGAACAGTCGGACCTCGATTGCGAGTGCCCATAAAATCAGCAGAAGCCGCCAGGTCAAACTTGGACAGTGGGGAGATTGGCTCCGTCAACGCGGGAGAATAATCCGGCCGCACGCCCTCTTTCCATAGCCGCACATACTCCTCTCCGCGACTCCACGCGTTCCTGTCAGCAGCATCATCCTCCCCTGGACCACTGGCCGTCGCATCGTCTCCTACTACTCGGCTGCCCAGGGGGACCATACGCCACCTCCGCCTATCCAGCCTCGCGCTATCGTCCAACCGCTCGGTCCGAAGCTCGTTCGCCTCAAGCATCCTATTCTCCGCCTCGTGCCCGCGCGTCGTCTCGGAAGGCCCAAAGCGCGCACCAAACGCGGTAGCACCGAGAGCCGCAAAGCGCGTCGAGACTTGTTGCACAGCGCGTAGAGTGCGGAATTGAGCTATAGACGTCGCGTATGCGTCGCTGAGCGTGAGACCGTGCGCTTCGTGAAGGTTCAAGGCGAATTGTACTGCACTGTGATCAGTTGTTTGGTCGATGGGGGTTATTTGTACGTTTTCAGAAGGTGTGTGTAATGTTATCAATTATCAGAAAAAACGAAATGAGTAATAAAAAAACGCACTCTTCGGAGGAGGGATTACGGCTCCGTTGAAACAGGCGCGTCCATTGTAATCCTCGGACGGGATGTTCTTCCTCGATGGTCCCAGCTTCTGTAATGGTACGCGGTCGAAAGGACTCGAAAGGATGGTCCCGGAAGAACTGGCGTCGGATCTCGTCTTCTACGTAGCTGACCGGTAGCGGACGATGAGGCCCCTGCGCCTTTTTTGGTGCAGCTGCGAGAGTTTGTTTTGGAGGTTTGGTGTCGTAGGACGTCCGTGACGGTGGTTCTCGTGGAGGAAGTGGGAGCGGTGGGTGGTCGAGAACAGCTTGGTACCACGCAGGCAGATTTTTGATAAAACCTGAACGTGTGAGGCGAGAGGCTTGTTTGTGGACCTGAGAAGCGATTCGCCTCACCATGAGCGCAATTGACAAGAAACAGAGCAGTTTACGCGTAGTCGTACATTATGTCAGCAAATGATTTAACCAATTGGAGTGCTACGTCACAAAGGACGAAACAAAAAATGTATTTACAACCGTGCTTTGGCACAGCGCTGTTTCTGCCTCATACTAGCCTTTTCACGAAGGACTCGTCTTAGCAACTTTCCACTCGGGTTCTTTGGAATGGCATCGATAAACTC
Source organism: Lactifluus volemus (assembly GCA_022376515.1). Taxonomy (NCBI): domain Eukaryota; kingdom Fungi; phylum Basidiomycota; class Agaricomycetes; order Russulales; family Russulaceae; genus Lactifluus; species Lactifluus volemus. The sequence continues at coordinate 105,533 of WTXI01000092.1, read as the reverse complement.
CACTCCGCCAGCCAACCTCTTATAAGGAGCCTTTTTATCGGCAACGTGCTAGATTCACGAAGAATGAGACCTCAACCATGGCTTTATATCTTGTGAGACCAGCGTACCTTCAAAATGGAGTCCTTAATCTTTGCCGTTTCTGCCTCACTTTGTGATGCCCTCTTAGCCGCGCTTGCAGAGAGAACCACGAAAGCCAGCGGAACCTCTCCACTATACTCGTCAGACAGGCCGACCACACAGGTATCTGTGATGTCGGGGTGCTCTAGGAGATGGCCCTCGAGCTCAGCAGGAGCGACTTGAAAGCCGCGAACCTTCAAAAACTCCTAAAAGTACCTGTGTAGCGTGACTTTACAGAAGGCCAAGCACGAGAGAGTTACCTTGAGTCTATCAACGATGAACATGTCATTATTCTTGTCTATGATGACTTCGTCTCCTGTCCGTATCCATCTGCAGAGCGACTTTAGCACGCCCCTTCATCTATAAGTCCAAAAAGTGTACCCATCGCCGACAAAGGTCTCAGCGGTACTACGGCGACATCAAACGCGGTAAGTATAACGAAATGTGACGAAGAAAGCCGGTCACTTACGCCTTTTCATCATTCAGATAGCGCAGGGCCAATGAAGGGGTCTTAATTACAAGTTCCCCAGGTTCTCCGGCCTTTGCCAGCGTCCCGTCTACTTTGACGACGCGCGCTCGCACCCCTGGTATCAGTTGGCCAGCGCTGCCAAAAGTGCCGACCTTCTGCGACAAAGGAGCCATGGAAACGGACGTTGAGGTCTCTGTCATACCTAGAGGAGAGTTTAGCCTCGAGCGAGAGGTTATGATCCAGAGAACAAACCATAGCCCTGTCCAACATGCGCCTGTGGCATAATTCTTGTGATAGCCTCGTTCAATGCGGCAGAAAGCGGAGCAGCACCGGAGAACAACAGGCGAACATGACTAAGGTCATACTTTTTTGTCGCAGGGTGCTGAAACGTGGGTTGAGCGACGAGCTATGATTGGGAAAATAGACAAAAAATCATCAAACCTTGCAAAACAATATGACCATAGGAGGAACAACCCTGTATCGAAATACTTTTGCTTAGGCAAGGGAGCTAAGGAAGGAGGGAACCGTACAATAGATGCGTAGCTCGGTGTCGCTGGACACTCTCCAAAAACTTGATAAAGTCAAATTTGGGAACAACGACGATGCTCATCTAGAGGTTTATCAACGAAAATGATGTTACCAAGTCCATGCCACGTACCCCGCAAAACAGGAAGAAGTGCAACTAGACACTTTAATCAGCGACCAGCATCAACTGCTTATCGAAACAGATCTCACATTGACGACGAGACCGTAAATGTCTGATGTCGATCGTCAACGATCCCGACTTGACCGTATCAACATGATATATCACTCACGAAAAAAGGGTAGCACTGCAACGCATTAGATCCACCTGCTTCCTTAGGGAAAAGTGTGTGCTTACCAGCTAAGGCAACGTCTCCTGCCCGAACCCGCCTAACCTCGCTTGGGACGCTATCGTCATTAATGTTCCACCAAGTGGCCATTTGAATCATGTTTGCGATAGGTGCATAGTGAGATATCTCTACCGCCTGACAGGCCTATTAGGCTTATATTATCACGGAAATCGTTACGCACCTTTGGCTTTCCGGTTGTGCCGCTGGAGAAGCTTAAAAATGCAACCTTTGTCTTCCCTTCACCAGGATTAAGTCGCCTTTCCACAAAATTGGGTTTGTGAGCGAGCCCATACACTATCAGCTCATGCAAATCAGGTGCGACAGCGTGTTGCCGCTGTCCGTGGAAGGTATCAAGGGGAATAACGCGGTCAAACGGTATGCCGGCTTTTTCTGCCGCTGCGAGGGCACATTTCAATGCATCCGGATGAACAACAAGAACAGTCGCTTTTGCCGCGGAAATCTGATAGGTAAGTTCTTCAGGGGTGTACAATGGATTTGCGCCGCTGGTGAGAAACCACGTCAAGGAACGACACTACGAAAGAGTGACAAATGTACTACGAACGTCACAATAGCGCCCAGCCTATGAACAGCCCAGATGACCGTGGGGTAATCTAGTTTGCACTATGAGTAGACTGTTTGGGGGAGGTCTCGACAGCTGGACACACCAACATGGTTTGGGCTGAAGATACACACTGCACGGAGTTGTAAGCGCGTGCGTGCCATGTACAGTTAATTTTTACATACCAACGTCGTTTTCACCTGAATTGAACTGAGGTCGGGAGCGGGCGGCGTTTGGAACAGGAAAAAAGACGTACGTATGCCCCATTTCAAGCTCAATGCATTTGCCAACCCAGAGACTCGAGGTTTGATCTTCGCAGGGTATAGTTAGCGAACAATCGTTGTACAAGGAATGTTATCGTCACCTCTTCAAGGCCAATCTTGCGTCCCGTCGCATCCTCGATCAGCCAAGGCACGCCTTGAGGACGAACTGGTCTGTACTCATGAGTCGAGTCGAGAATGAACTGGGTCAGGGTGAGATTGTCTGGGATGTGAGGGAGAGGACCGCCAGATGATATAAACTCAGTCATAGTGGATGGATGAGAAGGAGGACGACGAAGGAAAGTAAATAGACGAGGGGTGACGGGAATTCCCAAGTTCCGATAGTCGAACCCTCGCGTAGTGACAGGACAAGGGGTTATCGGAACTTAGGGAATGTATAGTTGCTACATAAACAGTATGGCATGACTTTGGACGAATGAAGGATGGTTCATCACTTGACGCCTTGTTCACGTCATGGCGATCAAAAGGACAGCTCTCAGGTCGAGGTACCAGAGTACCAATTGAACGAGCAAGAACAATAAGCACAGAACTGTTTAGAGTACCAGTAGGGAGGTGTTGATAGCTGTTTTCAAAGTTCTGCTCCGTACAGCGACTCGTATTAGGGGTCACAAACCATATTTTAGGCAATACAAAAACAATGATACGGCGGAAAGACGGCGGAAAGAGTAAAATGAATCACACGATCGTTACGACGGTTGCATCACAAACGGATCGTCCGTTATCCCCGCATCGAGAATGTTTGCCCCGAGAATGCTATCCGTCGGCTCTATTTGCGTCAGATCACCAGCGCCCTCAAAAGCCGTTTCATCGGCTCCTAGTTGCGTCAAGTCCAGCAGACCCGTTACAGTTGGGTCCAGTGGATCAACGACATTGACTGGGTCACTAAGGTCGTCCAGACCCTGCAACGCACCGCCAAGGCCATCGTCGTCCTGTTCGGAAGGAAGAGTCGGTTGGAATGATATAGATAATGGGTGAGGTTTCGGTGAAGAAACTTTTGAGGGTAGCTCTTCCTTCGGAAGGATTGGCTCAGACGTGTCCCGGGAAATCCCTTCTGGTGGAACGGACTGCGCAGGGTCTTCTTGCTCCACGTCCTCGTCACCCTCCACCACCTCGGGCTCATCAGGGAGGGGAGCAAGCGGTTCATTGACGTCTCCTTCATCATCGCTGAATTGCTGTCACCATCGCAAAGTTAGACGTATGTCTATCCCAATTAATTTTTCATACGCACCTGTACTTTGTCCGTCTTGACCCACTTGAGGACTTTAAGTGTAGATCCTGGCGCAGCTTTCTCAGGTACTACCCAGACCTTCTCCCAGCACGGCACCGGCTGCATAAGCTGACGGCGAGCCGCCTCAGTTGTCGCAGTGCTGATGCCTATCCTTCGTCGTAGAGCCATTTCTTTCTTTGCGTGACGTTGAGGCTAACGGTGGAATTGGCAAACTCGGACCCCGAAACCCGTTTGTCCCCTACTTTCCTTAATTGGTCATACGAAACCACGGGACTCCCAGAGTTTGTACAAGTATGAAAGCTCTACACAGGAAATTACGGCCAGTTCTTATAGTTCTTCAGCCCATCGAGCGACATCGTCCACAGGCACCAAAGGAAACGGTGCCGTCTGTAGTGGGCAGGATAACGGTAAGACGTCAGTTTCCAGAAATTTCGAATTGTACGTACTTCGGCTATTGGCACGTGCCCTTCATCTGCGCGCTGGCCATGAAAAGTCTCACAGTTAAACGTTTTCGAACATAATTTAGAGAAGAAGAAAAATACCTGGTCCAATTGCTGCCCCGATTTCTGTTTAGCCATTTCCTGCAGCTGCGCGAGCTGGGCCTCTAACAAATCACACTTCCTGCGTGCCTCACTTAGACCAAACCTTCGAAGAAAGATGGCACAAACTCATGGATGGCTCTGGTCTCTTCTCTACGGAGTTCCAGTTGATGTTTCATCATGAGCTCGAGGCTCGCACGTGCCTGATGAACATTGAGAGAAGCGTTACGCGCGCAGACATCGCTGGGCGAGGCGGACGAACCTGAACCGGCCGCAGGTCGTTCGCGGCAGCCATGACGTTTTGTGCGAGGGTTGTGATCCACTCCACCTGGCGTTCCCACTCTGGGGGTCCCGTCGACCTCGCACTAGGCGGTGGAGCGAGAAGTGCGCTTAGAAAGGAGGAATATGTGACGAGCATAGACTTCAGAATGGACAACAGTGCGGGCCGGCGATCTATTTTGGACGCTGAAGGTGAGATCTGAACGGGGTGGGGAAAGGCCCAACAGCACCATACCGGCTGCGGGATCCTCTGGGTACAGCTGGTGACCGCCTACCTCTCCAAGGGAGGGGAAGGTCTCTTTAAGCTATTCATGTGGATCATGTATGTCATTTACCACGAGGCGTAGAGGAGGGCGTACAAACCACGTATCACCAAATACATTGTAATACCCCTCCTCCTGTATCCAGTCCACCCGTGGTTTCTCCAAGGAGGTAAGAGACCACTCTGGCACATCAGATTGATCAGAGAGGATGTCATTTTGCACTTGTTCCGAAATATTTTGATCCTCTGAGCGTTCCCTAAGTAGAGACAAGAGTTTCAGGTTGTGTGCAGTATAGTTGGTGTAGTGGGAAGGGGGTGAAGGAAACGGGTTGCGCAGCTCGGCCTCCTGCTCGTCTTCCATGGCTTTGAACCCAGGAGAATGCGATCGCTACTGGCAGACGCTTAGTAATGAGGGGTCTGACACCCAAAGAGGAAGGCCTAGGAAGATAGAACGCCTCTTCACGCTCCTCCTCCATTCACTGACAAATTAGGTCGATGTCCCGGTCATTATGTAGTAACTGAAACTGTTCATCGATATTGCGATGTGTGGGCAAGTAAGCGCAAGAGATGGGTCGGGTCAATGGGTTTGTCCGAGTCGAACATAGGACTTCTAGCGTAAGTTTTGTAATGTTACACAGGGCATTATCGTAGGCTCCGGCCCTCCTGGCACGGCGGCAGTAACGAGAATGGGAGCTGCGTAGGCTGTGACCATCAACATGACCGCTGTCCGCAGAAATATCTTCCTTCTTTCGCTCGTCTCGGCCTTATGCTTTTCCCCTCCTCAGCTCTAGTGATGCCACGATTATCCATGACCTTTGGCCACCAGGCTTACAACCTCAAATCCTTTTTGCGGTCCTGATAATGTGTCTCCCCGCGCCACGATCAATTCTCTATGACTTGGGCCCTGGGCTGTGTTGCCTCGCACCAGGTAGCACGACGTTAAGCTTCAAGCTTTGCGCTACGCCTATATTGAACTCACACTGTCCGCCTCTCTTGAACTGTGCCATGCGTCGTGCCTTTTTTTTTTCATAACTTTTGGCAAGAAGTGAGCTTTGTACGCAAGTTCTCGCAGCTGGTACCGTCACGCGACGTGAACTTACTCAGGCTGGACTTTCCCAGTGCACGCCGAGAATTGACCTACTTTAACCGTACCCAACAAGAACTCAATCGTGGTGGGCGATGATGACGACGAGCAGACAGCCTGAACACACTTCTTTACTCAGCGCAAATTTATTCTCGAGTCCGTTGCCTTGAATGTACACTACGAATAGGGCTAAAAGGAGAAAAAATAAATGAGCTGAGACGAAAAACGATTCAGGAGCAGGCGTTCACGATAATGCTGCGCAGCGTGGCGATCAAGTGTGCAGCGATGCCCACCAACTTGAAGCTAACTATCGAAGGAAAGGGAAATGTCCACGATGGAATAAAAGCGATATCGTAAAGTGGTCGTGGTCCAAGTGAGGTTAAAGTGTTCAAAAGACGTAACGCTCCGTGCCTCGAACAAATGTCGCCCTAGGTTTATACGATGGGTGTTTTCCCATGTAGGTTGAAACGCTCCTATGGAACATGGGATTGTGTTGTGTGGATCGTCTGTTACGACATTGGGGGCTGTTATGCATGGTCAACGACACTCAGAGCTCTCTTCAAGAGGATTGGAACCCACTTGTCAAAGTTAATGTTCATATTCTGCCTGAGGTCATCGGTGTCCAGTGTGCCTGCGTAATCATTCAGTGTGTCTGTGTGATTACTTTGCACCGTGATCGTGGCTGGTGGGATATGGATTCTTGGTTGGACACTTTTTGTCCCTGTTCGGAACAGATCATGGTAACCTGCCACCACAAGCTCCCGTATCATCCAACGGAGTGAAATGTTGGACAGGACATGGCTACAATTGTGGTGCATTGGACCTCCACCCACATCTACTATCATTAGCATACACAACAGGTGGAAGAATTGCAGTAGACAGACCAACATGGGTCCCAACAAACCACACCTCCTTCACATCTGTAACAAGACTTTCACCTGTCCTGGCATGAACCAATCTATGATTCTGCTCTGAATATAGACTAGCCTGTTCCTCAATCCATTTCTCACTGGCAATTTTTTGCTGATCAAAGAAGAGGGGAGTTAGGTGATTCAGAGTTGGAGACTTCCAGTTAATACAATGCTACAAGGCAAAAATCAGAATGGATGTCAGCAGAAAGGGACACATTTCACCCTATCAATTAGGGAAATGCCAGACACTCACTTCATCAAGAGCTAAAGCCTGTCTAAACACTCGAATCATTACATTTCCATCTGCAAATGGCAAAGTTTCGCCCAGCATGGCATCAACCCCAATGCTTCTGACTGTCTCCCTGGGTTAATCAATCAAATTAGATCTTAGCAACTTCACTGTGCAATCCATGGAAGAACACCTGCCAGTGATGCTTACCAGACTCCAATGAAGTCAATAGCCACCGGATCACAGAAACTCATCTTGAATGCCGTTGCAATCACTAAATTATTTCTGGATTTGTACAGTTCATATGCAAGGGGAATATGCTTGACATTGTGCGCTTTGAGTAAGCCAATCTGTGTTGGGAATATTTAACAGCGGGGTTCAATGTGTGGCATGGACCAGAAAAGACCTTGAACAACAATCCTGCTAAAGCTCGGGCAACATAAGCACCACGAGAGAAACCTGCTAATGTGTGAATTTCTTGGAGCCAAAAGCCTGAGTGTATCAAAATGTACCAAATAACAAAATTTTGTCCCCAGTGCGGTAGTTTTGCACAAGGAACTTATAACCATCCAAGAGGTGCAAATGAAAGTAGCAGTCGAAGCCCTTGTCCAATCTGTCTGCAACCAACTTAAGGAGTGGGGAGATTATGCTTGACTCAGACTCGGACGCGAACTCAGAGCATGTCCCATATCCTGTCTGTGAAACATAAAGACAGAGTTCAATGAGAAAAAGTTTGCTCACTTGATAGTAGCACAACTGCTGATCGGTCTGCTTAAAAAGTGTGGACAATTTGAAGATGTTTGATTGCTGTTCAATGTTTTAAAAGTGTACTATACCCGTTCCAGTGAGTGTAAGCACGCACATCTTCAGTTAAGCCATCAAAGCACAAAATAAGTTTTCGAGGATTGTCGGGGTTTGCGCTTTGCATGGCAGCAAGCAACGTGGCCACGTACGGAGGGGACAGGGGCCACAAACTGAAGTGTTAATGACTAAGGTGGTGGACATCCAACTCCGCACATGCGCGCATGTCTGAGATGGAATCCCCTCGCCACTTCATGGAGGATTCGGGAGGAAGAATCATAGATTGGGGCCGCTTAGAGAAGTCTCCACAGATTTCTCACCCTGCCGTCGTCGCGCGATTTTTTGGACTATTAATTGGCTGATTACCGTTACAGGTACAGATACGATTCTATGAGTTATAATTCCTGTATCAACTACCAAAAGGTAAAAATACGGCTGCGACCAGGACGCTAAAGCCTACGCCATCACCTTCTCAGTAGCAGCGCGGTCGGCCCTCGCCTTCTCGCGGAGTACACGGCGGAGTAACTTCCCACTAGGGTTCTTAGGAATGGCATCGATGAATTCGATGCCACCTTTCAACCACTTGTACTGGGCCTTCACATCGGATACGTACTACGGCAATAGTCAAAACGCTGCTGTGGAGTGGTTCACAGTAAGTCTCACCTTGGAGAGCTCTGTCTTGATCTCTTCCGCTCGGTCTATGCTCGAAGAAGCGCACACTGCGGCCTGCGGGTGTAACACGATGTATGCGAGTGGCAACTCGCCACTGAAATCGTCCAATACCGGGACAACGCATACATCGGCGACGTCGGGGTGACTTAGAAGGTGCCCCTCTAGTTCCGCAGGGGAAACTTGGAAGCCGCAGACCTTTATCAATTCCTATAGACACGGGAATAATCAGAGTCGATCCTTCTCATGACGAGGCCACACCACCTTGAGACGGTCGACGACGTAGATGTTGCCCTCGGAATCAAACTCCACCTCATCACCAGTGCGGATCCATCTACAAATTCGAGGTGTCAGTGTCAGCGAAGTCGTCGATCTCCGCTACTGTGCTCACTCACCCGTCTTCCAGGAATGTCTCCGCAGTTCTGTGCACAACTTGTTACGCCACGTTGTAAAGTAACACATGTGAGGCACTTACGCCTTCGGATTTTCCCAGTATCGGAGCGCATTGGATGGGCTCTTGACAATAAGTTCACCTCGTTCGCCGGGCTTCGCAAGCGAGCCATCTTCCTTGACGATCCGTAATCTAACACCGGGAACTGCAACGCCAGCACTGCCTGGCTTTCCGACCTTCTCGAGTGCAGGGGTCATGGTAACCGCAGTGGCGGTTTCCGTCATGCCTGACATGGATTTGGTTGAGCACTAGATGCACAGATTGGCAGGGTTTGACAAACCGTATCCTTGTCCGACGCTTGCATTGGGTAGGACGTTAATGAGCTGATTGGCTAACTCGGGGGAAAGAGGCGCGGCTCCACTGAAGCAGAAACGAATATTCTTCAGTTCCGCTTCGTAGTCCTTAGTCGCAGGATGCTGTTGATGTGTATGATACGCCTGTCTCTCACTTCAAGATGAGATACGTACTTTGCAAAGCAGGACGACCATAGGCGGAACAACCCTTACAAGATCTATTTAGGTAAATATTCAAGGAAAGAAAACTAGAAAACCAACAGAAGGTGAGTGATCTTATGGCGTCTCACGCTTTCTAAGAAGCTAGGCCAGCCAAACTTGGGAATAATGACAACCGCCATCTACAAGTGGGTCAGCATTGAAACGTTCGCCCTTGAAAAGAAAGGAAGACTAACGCCAGAGTACAACATGACATGAACCTAGGTTACGATTATTACAGTTAGCGAATCGAAACAACTTTGAAGCTCAATCCATGGGACAGCCTACATTCAGAATTATACCAAACGTGTCTGGTAACCCATATCAGAATAGATGCGGAATGGATACATGTATAGGGACGCTCACGGAAGAATGGTAGAACTGACGGACGTAGATAACATGAGACATGCGGCGTAAAGAGAGAAGGAAGACGCACAGCCTGTGATGATATCGCCCGGCCGGAACCTCCACTTGTCTTGAGGTATCCTCTCTTTCATCTCCACTGCGTAATTGTGCGCCCGAATCTGAAGTGTGTTCGCAATCACCGAGTAGTGGGGAATCGCAACCGCCTAGGAATCACCCTTTAGCTTGTGAAGTTCTAAAGAATTTGAGGCGCTACCTTTGGGGGACCAGTTGTGCCACTCGAGAGACAAAGGAAAGCAATCTTAGTCTTTGCTTCACCTTCGCCAAGTTTACGCTCGACGAAGTTCGCGTTATGGCTCAAACCGTCATGGATAAGTTGCTCAACAGTTATGTGAGGAGCATCGAATGTAGTTTGATCTATGATTACGATCCGCTCCGGGGGAAGACCGACCTCTTTACAGGCCTGCGCTGCATTCTGCAAGAACTGGGTATGGACGATGATAGTGGTAGTCCTAGTAAGCCTAAGATGATGAACAAGTTCATCAACTGTATATGCCGGGTTTGAATTTCTAGTTGCACGATAAAACGTGAAGTCAGGTGACAGAGCATGCCGCACATACGTAGAGATAGCGCCGAGCCTGTGTAGCGCCCAGAATACGACCGCATAGTCTATTAAGAATATATTGGCGATTGGTCGCATGAATATAGGAGATGTGCTCACCCACGTGGTTAGGAGAGTAGAGACACACTAGAGGCCATCAGGCAGACGTGGATGGAAACAAATAGAATACGTACCGACCTCATCCTCCTCTGGAGATGATCGTAAGTCATCCAGGTGTTAGCGCTAATCTCAGCCGACACTCACTTATATCCCACTTGCGACTCAAGCCATTTGCGAGACCATCAACTCGTTTGCGAGCCTGTGGAGAGTTCGCGCCAATTCATGGAAGACTGGGCATGGCTCACCTCGCGCGAATCAACGGCTCTACCAGTAGCGTCCTCGATGAAGAAAGGGACCCCTTGAGGGCGGGTGGCTCTCAATACATGGTCCGTATCGAAGAAGAACTGTGGGATCGTCAGGTTATCGGGGATGAAGGGAATCGGCTCAGACGAGACGAGTTCGGACATGTCTTGGTGAGATAAAAGACAAGCGGGATGTAGATAGTCGGGTGGGATTGGGGAGATTTTATAGGCTTAAGAACAAGGGGTAAGCTGACGGCAATTTACATTAGGTACATGATGGATTCCAGTTGTGTTGTGATAATACGCGAGGCGTGCCGAGCACAGGAACGCCCCAATTGAAGCAAACGTTGACCCCACAGAAAGCCCGGCAGTCTAGAAATAAAATTTGTCGCCGCAAATAGGTTCATCAGAAACTTGAACTCGGACAGGAATCAGATTTTCGGACCGGGAGGAGATTGGAGGTCAGAGATCAGAGCGGTAACCATCCGTGGACGATGAAAAGGGCACCCGGCTAAGCCCATAAAGATATGGGCCGAATCCTAATCGAGTACGCACATCTCGAGGAAACTATAAGGTGTTCGCCAAGTCATAGTCACGGCAGTATATTGGTGGTACAAGTCATGCAGACACCGATTCTTCAACGCGTGTTGACATGAACGACAAGCAAACCAAGGTGTATGTTCCTGACAAGGCCACTCATGATAAGCGTTAATAAACGCTGACGCGCAATCTCGGCTATCAGACCGAACCTGGATACGTAGAATTCGGGTTTAACTACTGTAGCAGCTGAGGACGCGTTGTTCGTGTTTGACCATAGTGGTACTAGTAGCAGCGCAGGCGTGTGCGCGCTAATCGATAATCGGCCAAGTCCGCAGTGCCAACCAACCAGTCAAGATAGTTAACGTTCGTGTTCCTTGGCTGCGCCGCGCAGTACTCACTCGCCTTTAAAAAGCTCACATACGCTCTTTGACAGACAGCCTTGCTCAAATGGCCGATTTGAGGCAGCTCGTATTCATGGACCGACCAAACGTGATATTTCCTGCCATCTCCTCAACATTGGCTCTCATCGCCCTCTCCCCTACCCCATCATTTACTCCTTTGATATTCCTTGTCGCGACTTTGCTAGTCTATACTCGCTTCAGCATCCGTCGTCCTCATGCTCCTAGAGCAATTTTAGGGACACTCTTAGGTGTTTCTATTGCCTCGACCTTTTCCCACATCCTCCCTTCGATACATGCCCTCATCGCGGAAACTTCTGGAAAAATGTTTGACAAGGGTAACCCTGGCCATTTTGGGATTATCATTTAATATTATTTAACAAGTTATTGCAATCCCTTGTCATACCTTGTAATATATTTTTATAATAATAATATTTTGACCAGGGATTGTCGATGATAACAATCCCTGATAATGATAAGATTGTATTGACCTAGTAATAACTTGGGATAACAATCCCTGATGATGATAAGATTACCATGTCAAGGTATTGTCGATAACAACTTGGGGTGACAATCCCTGATAATGACAAGATTACCACATCAAGGTATCGTTATCAGTAACTTGGGATAACAATGCCTTGCATGGTTAATCTTATCTTACAAGGTATTGCTTTTGTAATTTTCGTCGGGACAGCTCCTTTACAGTCATGTCTCACACAGGTAAATTTTTTTAACTCTTATTTTGACTTTATAATTGAGTTAACAGCTTGTATATTACTATATAGAATACATTTATTATATATTGGGTCCATGAGGGGACTAATATTGGAACGACATAGTGGAAGGAGAAAGAGAGGCAAAGTCGCGTAAGTGACACTATATATAGTAAGTGGGCTACAGCCCTGGACATTTGTGTTCACGTGCACAAATTACCGTTTGCCACTTTCTCCTTCCACCCGCCACCAAGACTCGCACGCTGCATTCAAGCAGCCCTTGATTCTATCTCCCTCTCCTTTACTTCCCCTGTCGCATTGACCACGCATCAAAGGCCACTCACACACTGTCACAGTGTCCTCCCGTCGAGCTGCTTGCTGAGTCCCCCCCTCTTCTTCCTACAATGTCGCCCGGTGCCTCGCCCTCAGCTGCTGCGCCTTCCTGTCCCCCGTGCTCGCACCTACATGTAGTGACACTAGTTACTTCGGAGAATGAGATTAACGAGTTCGGTGCAGACGCCGAGACGCTGATGCCCTCCGAGCGGCAGATTCGACGACTCACGTGGAGATCACCCAACCGGGGTGACATTGCTCGAACAAGTTAACGAACAAAGCGTGCCTCGGCGCGCGCACGATATCTACCTGACGCTCCTAATGCTCCCCTTTGCCTACGCCTACGATGTGCATACGACTCAACACGATCCAACTTCAGAAAGCGCATGGACCATCGCAACGCCAAAGCCAGCTTTCTCAGCTCTCGATCCACCTTCTTACCACCCCACCTCCAGCCCCCGCTCTTCGTTGTTGTCATTGTCATTGTTGATCGACTGGGAAGAACATCAACACCAACTGGTAGAAATGACCCTGATCCCCTCATACCACCGCTCGCTCGCCTTTCCTCTATACCCCTCCTGGACGCTCGCCGAATCATGCCAAAAGGCTGAGCATTCAACGGTAGGTATCACCTCTTGTTTTTAAAAAAGCGCTAAGTTTTGTTTCTCTAGCTGCCGCGCCGCAAATGCGGGTCGAGCGTCCCCCGTGATGCCTTTCGTCGTCTTCAGGGCACACAAACGTCTTTTGTACTACCCTCGGCGAAATGCAGACTATGCCCCATTTCACCTCACTTCGGGAGGCTCGCCAGTGACTTCTGTGTGGCTTCTGCCATTTCGAATTTCGCTCGTCACCGTTGTTTTCGTGTTTTGAGCCGGTTGGACCTGTTCTCCGAACCCAAGTTCAGGATCTCGTCTCAAGTCACAGAGCTCAACAACAAACTCGTCAAGTCCTACGACCGAGTTTCAAACCTAGAAGATGACTGTCACGTTACTGGATCTTTACTATCAGAGGTGTGTATCCGATTCTCGCAAACTTTTCTTACCAACGATAAACGGCTCATATACGTTTTCCAGCTCGTTTCCTGATCGTCTCTCTTCCCATTCCTTTTCCCAGTGCGGTTTTCTCATCTCCATTGTCACCGTGCCTCAAGGGAGACAGGTGGAGTCTCAAGTGAAAAACTCATCGGCGCTGTAAGAATAGCCTAGGTCTTCGGACCTTCAATTCTCCGCTTTTCATCCGGACGCCCTTTGTGTGCAAAGTACTACGCGCCAACCGGTGCCTCTGCTGCTAACGGCCACACCCTCATAATGCCCGCTGGCACCCGTAAACTCTCTGATGATTTTCGTCGTTCCTTCCTGGGAGGCTTTCGACAGAACTTTCGCAGCGCAGCCGGCATCGCATAGCTCAGGTGAAGAAAGCGACTCTCGATCTCCCACCCCCTCGAAACTGACCGATGGCACCCGAGCCCTTTTCAACTCCCCCCTTTTGTTCTCAAGCCTCGATGAGCTCCTCGGGCCCCGTGACTCCTGACGACTCAGAGTCGCTGAACCGAGCCGCACGCCATGCAGCAAATACCACTGCCATTGACACGTGGGGCGCCCGCTCGAGAAACAATGACCGCCGCTCTCAAAGTTGCCCTCTCCGTTCCGCCATTGAAGGCTCCAAAGGTTGCGATCGAGTGGTCTTCACCACCCTTATCCGCCACATCACGGGCCACGCTTTCATTGGCTCCTACACCGCAAAATTCTGACCCGACTGCCCTCCACCAACTTGCCTGTGTGGAGCCCCTGCTCAAACCACCCATCATTTCCACTTTACGCTGAGGCCTGGCGCGAAATCCTATGACCGGTCGACCCCGATTACTTGCTCCCTGTCCTCCTCAGCACAGCACAGGGAGGTGAAGCCATGATCCGCTTTGTCACGTTGACCCGCACCTACAACACATCAATGGAGCAAGGACTTGAGAATAGAACCATTCCTTCAAACAGTATTTGATGATGGTGTATTCACTGAGTGTCATCGCTAGAACAGGATCAAGATACCAGTGAAGGGAATGTTCAGATCAAAGCCCCTAGAGTGCAAATTGACCGAACCCGTCGTCATTCCTGAGCGGCGGCGATCCTTTCTCATGTCACTCAAGTTGGTCCAGTGTGGATCATGGAAACTTTGTGTGCCCGATGACCGCCGTGCCTCTGCCCGCTACCTCAACCTCAACCACAATGGCAGCATCGTTGTCATTATTGCCGTTGGACCTCCGAGCCCCACCACTTGGTGATGTAATACATACTTGTTGATAGGTTGTGAATTGATGTGGTGCAATGGTATTATAGATTTGAGTGATTGTCGTAAGCCTGAGAGTTCGAACCCTGAGATAGCCAACTTCTGTGCTTGTAAGAGCTGATTATGTGAGTGAACGTGAGAAATTCTTACTTGAGCAAGATTAGAATAAGACCATGTATTTCCCTTATCATTTCATGGGTTTAGGATATAGCTCGCAAATTAAGCTTAAATCCGAGTTTTTAATATTTAATAATTTATAAAAAGGGATTACAAGGGATTGCAAGGGATTGTAATAACTTGTTAGTCATACAATCCCTAGATAATCTTAAAAATCCCTAGATAACCTCAAAAATCCCTAGATGATGCAAAATGGCCGAAATAGAGGTGGGAGGTATTGTTCAAACAATTTTATTAACTGGATTATAAATGTGGACAAGGGATTGCAATCCCTAGTAATCCCTAGCAATCCCTAATTTGAGAAGTTTTCGCGATGCTTTCATCAACCTCCCTTTCCATCATTTCCCTATGGATATTATCATCTCTATCATCTACTGTAGCATTTAGCATCGTACTATTGGACCGTTTCAGCCTTTGCTTGAACATACCCTGGGCCAAGATTGCATTTTTCCCGGCCATCTGGGCCTCCAGCTGGCAACTCATTTCTCATGCAAGCCCCGTTGGTCACCTCGTCACATGGAGTCCAGTAACTGGTATCGCAAGCTATGAGTGGGTTAGGCCATTATTTGGGGCATGGGGTATAAACTGGCTTGTCGGCGCATACGCAATAGTGGTGGCGGAGCTTGTTGGTGCATGGTTTATTGGGCCTGTAGAAGACTTTGAACCACCCGGGCCCCTGATCCCAAGTGTTGTTTCTGATGCCGATCCCCAACCACTGACAAGCAAACCCGCGTTTCCGAAAACTACCTACCATTCACTCCTTCTCGGCACTGCTCTCCTTGGTCTGACCCTACCATCTTTCTTCCTACCCACCGTCCCCACCTTCCCTTGGTCTGTTTCCTCCACCCCTCTCCCTATCGGCTGTGTCCTCCCTCATCCATCTCAACCAGATGATGGAATCACCCCTTTAGACAGGTTCATTGTGGAGTCGAGGCAGCATAATGGTGCTCGTCTTCTCCTTTGGCCAGAAGGTGCACTGAGGTTCGAAAATACGGCCCAGCGGGAGAGTGCCATCAATAGGGTAAAAGATGAGATCAAAGGTCCCATTGTAGGTGTCACGTTTACAGAGCCTGTCCCACCCAGTGCAGGATGGACACATTCCCGAGACGGCGCGTGGCGCAATGGACTGGTATTGGTTGGGCCAAATGGGTTGATAGCAGAGTTTTACAAGCGCAATTTGGTTCCAAGTACGTGTTCTTCAATTATAGAATCCTCATCGCACTCACCCAGTCCTGTGCAGTCGCTGAATCTTTCTCTCTCACCGAATCCAAGGAGAAACCTGAGCTGTACGAGATTGAGCTCCATGGAAGTAAAAGTCACAAGAAGTGGACCCCTGCCCCTCCATACGACCGGACCATCTCCCTTACTGCTGCTATTTGCCTCGATTTCTCCAGTCCATCCATCTTTACCTCACTGAAATCGCGTCCGACAGTCATCCTGGCGCCCGCGCGGACATGGCACCGTGACGTCAGTATAGCAATGTGGGAGCAAGCGCGAGCGCGAGCCGAGGAAGCAGGAAGTATGGTGTTGTTCTGCGATGGTGGCGCGGAAGGGGCAAGCGGAGTGGCTGGTCACGGCATACGAGAGCCAGTCCAATTCGGATCTGGGTCTTGGACGCGCACCGTCGGTGTCGCGTGGCCATTCAACCAGAATCGAACCCTGCACATGTGGGGAGGTGACGCCCTTCCGTTTGGCTTCGTGTGGTTGCTCCTGGGCGCTGGCTGGGCCACTCAAGCTCTTATCTTGCGCAGGACTCTTGGCGAATCTGGTGGCGTAACTGGTTCGTTTTTGCGTTTGAGAGAGCTAGTGGATAAAATAAAGGGGATCATCCGACGACCTGCACCTTCCGTTGAGGGCGAGCAGCGACCCTTATTGTTGTAACAAAAGAAAGCTGGTATCTTTCCGCTTTATCTCAGTTCTCACGTCGTGCTTCTTGCTGTGATCTCTGTCCATGATGTTGTCATATGTAATGTACCTAGTTCGTCAAACTGTTTGAATCTAGTACCTCCTTCAACCGTGTATCGTCCATGTTCGTCGACTTCCAAATTGGCTCATAGGCCTCGACGCTTGCCGAGATGGCTACTGCCTTACCCCAGTCTGGGCCGAGCGGTACACGCACCCAATCGTTGTGATCCATTAGACCCTGCGCGAGGCCTGTCCCAGAGACTATTTCACACAGACGCTCTGCCAATTGCTTGGGATCGCCGATCTGACGGCTGGCGATGCGCAACGCAACGCGGAGCAGGGACGCAGTTTAATGGACAGTAATGTGAAACACATTACTCTCTATCAAACTGAGTCCCTGCTCGGGCGTCGCAGTCGTGTCCTGGCCAGTCCCGTGATGGCGGCGATCGCCGCCGGAAAGTTGGTCAGGAAAACGCCTGGCGCGATGACGTGAACGCGCACGCCGAACGGCACGACTTCAAGTTCCTGCGCGAGCGTCTCCGAGAACGCGTCGAGAGCCGCCTTGGAGCTCAGGCTGGTCATACGCTCTACCCCTGCCTTGGTTTGCTTCTCATTCATCTCAACATACTTAATTTTACATGACTTGCACTGACTGTTGGCGAATGCCTCAAGTTTGAGATGATGCGAGATTCGAGTTTTAACTCTCGCGTAAACCTATTTTGCGGCGCACAATCAGTAATAGTGTGGGGCCAATGATCGTTTGGGGCACTCATGTGCTCGACGCGAATCACACGGACTGGAATTGATTATCAACACGCTATCCTACCACTTGTCTTTTATCTTCTGAGCCGGTTCCCTTCACCACCGATAACCTGACGGTGCCACAATCCTTCTTGAATGCGGGCCATGTATTGAGAGCTACCCGCCCTCAAGGGGTCCCTTTCTTCATCGAGGACGCTACTGGTAGGGCTGTTGTTTCGCGCGAGGTGAGATATTCCCGGTCTTCCATGAAATGGCGCGAACTCTCCACAGGCTGGCAAGAAATTTGATGGTGCAAATGGCTTGAGTCGCAAGTCAGACATGAGCGAGTATCGGCTGAGATCAGTGCTAACACTTGGATGACTTACGATCATCTCCAGAGGAGGATGAAATCGGTACGTATCCTATTTGATTCCATATACGCTTGCCTGATGGTACCAGTCTCTACTCTCCTATGCAACCAATCGCCGATATTTTCTTACAACAATAGATTATTCGGTCGTAATTTTGGCACTGCACGGCGCTGTCTCTACGTATGTGCAGCTTGCTCTCTCACTTGACTTCATATTTTATCATGCAACAGAGATTGAATCCCAGCATACAAAGCCGATGAAATATCTCATTTCTCACGTCGCTATCCTCTCTGTCAACTTAGATGTAATATACTACCTAGTTCGCCATTCTGTTTGAATTTAGTAGTTTCGTCAACTCAAATACCAAATTGCTCCTTCAGCCGTGCATCATCCATGTTCGTCGAGTTCCAAATTGGCTCATAAGCCTCGACACTCGCCGAGAGGGCTGCTACCTTTTCCCTAATGCCTGTACCCGAGTCTTGGCCGAGTGGTACGCGCACCCAATCTTTGTTATCCACTAGACCCTGCGCGAGGCCGGTCCCGTAGACGATTTCGTACAGACGCTCTCCCAACTTCATGGGATCGCCGATCTGATGGTTGGCGATGCGTGACGAAAGCGCGCCATCCCACATACTGACTACCTGTTCGGGCGTCGTATATACCCCAGTCGTTTCCTGGCGATCGTCATGGTTCTCCTTGGCCGCCGCCACCAAAACGTTGGTTGGGAAAGCACCTGCCGCGATGGTGTGAACGCGTACACCGAAGGGCGCAACTTCGAGCGCGAGCGTCTCCGAGAACGAGTCGAGAGCCGCCTTGGAGCTGTTGTAAGCTCCGATAAAACTATGGCTCACGAAGCCCGCCATGGAGGATATGTTCAGGATGTGGCCGTACCCTTGCGCGCGGAATGAAGGCAGCAATGCCTGAATGATCGCGATGGGTCCAAATACATTCGTCTGGTACTGTGCGTGGATGTCTTCGGGCCTAAATCGTGCGGCAATTAGTTATAGGCTCTCGGAGGGGCTGAACGAAATGATAAAGCACTAACCGGAGCTCTTCCACAGCACCGGGTTTGAAATATCCAGCATTATTGACGAGGACGTCGATTCGCCCATATATCTTGAGGGCTTCTTTAGCAGTGCGTTTTACGTCGGCTTCAGGAGCACTTGGGTCAAGCGTGTAAGCCTTGGCTCCACTCAATGATGGTGGTATTTTGGCGGCATTGCGAGCGGCAGCGATAACCTGACGGGAACGGTGAGACCTCTGGTGATCCTACATGATAAAATATGGCACCTTGTCTCCTTTAGACAGGACGCATTGAGCTATCGCAAGTCCGATACCGGAGTTTGCACCAGTAATTAGCCAAACTTTGGGAGACGACATGGTAAGCGAAATTCAGTTGGGGAGAAAACTGGGGTAAGAGTCGGGCTTACCGTCCTTTTATATTGTATTAGCAGTATGCACGCTCAGTCAGAGGGCATCTTCAACTACAGATTAGTAAGGCAATCCATGAGTCCACATTATTCCGTGTGTGCTGCATCGGAGTGGGCGTCTACTAGCAAAAGCGGGACCGATTGAGTTGATAGACATTGAATAGGTGGGCCCCAGCGGAGAAATGTGGGTCAGGTGAAGCTCGTGTTCTGGACCTTGGTCTGCCTAGTCAGGCTCAGAGCATTTGAAATGTCTCCGCTAAAATTGTATTGTTTAGCTCCCCGTTATGTGGGCTGATCTAGGTGAGGCAACCTTCAAGTTGACGTCGCAGGGGCTGCGCCCGAGCCTGGGTCTCGTTCGCCGCGTCATCAGTGGTAACACCAACCAGCGAGGTTACCCCTGAGAGTGACAAAAGGGACAGGGTATGCCTAACGTCCAGACATCTGTTGTGATTTTATGTATCATTTAACAGCCAATTCTGAGGAGATGGCAGTATCAGGTTTGGTCGGTTAATGAATACGAGCTGCCTGTTGTCATGCCGATTACGAGGAGGCCAGGGGGCCGCTGATCAATCGCAAAAACGAACACGCTGACACATGCGAGGAGGAGGACGTTCCAAGCGTCCAGAAACATGCGCTCCTTGTCTTTATTCAATTTATCTTACATGTTTTGTCCTTTTTAATCTGATTTCTATTTCACATCTTCGAAGCTTTAGTACGACACAAAACGGGCGAACGCGTTCAAGGATTTGACGTAGTCCGAATTGATTTTTTGTAATCCCGTTGGGTTACAAGGTTTTCATCCTTTACGCGTTTTCCTTGACGCGTTTCGATTTCTTCTTGGAGCCCTTAACTGAGCAAAGAAAAGTCGCTGTGTACCTGTGGAAGATCGACCAGGCGCTCGTTGTGAAAGGCAACCGAGTTGTGAGATGATTGAATGATGCACGGTACCGAGCTATGACGAGGGCGTTCAAGAAATGAGATGACTAGAGGGGGCCCTTGAACCCGAACCACCACCATGGCGGGTTTTTCCTACACCAGGCAAGGGTGAGCGACACACCGCTCTCGCACACCACGACCCCCTAACACACACACCATAATATCATAAACCCTGTTAACTACGAGGCATTGAGACTTGGAGAGCCCAACAAACAGTATAAAGTATGAACCATACCCACCAACCTGCATGCCACTCAATCACAGCACAAGATGTCACTACAGTACCACTTGCTAGTACTGTACTACCTACTACAAAGCACTACCTAGCATAAGCAACCACAAGACATCCTAAAATCTCAATGCCACTGCCACCGTGACCTACACTACAATTCCGGGCACCAACAAAACAATTGCCCCAAACCACGCGTCCCAATCCACGGCCCGGAGCCCGGGCTAGTCACACTCACCAACCCGCACCACTGGCAACCTGCCCACAATGAAGAATCTGCGCACCTACCTGCACCATAAGCCACCAAACCGACCAATGAACTAAAAACATGAAGAATCACGGCTAAAATCAAACAAAATAAGAAGTTCACCATGACAATATCCCGCACCTGGGATCTCATCCTAAGACAGCATGGGGATCCCCCATACAACTGGCTCTACAATCGTGAGGTTTTAGTGGGTAGGAGGCCATGATAGCTGACCCCAGGTGAAGTGGCCTGAGTCCCACACTATCCCCTTCCAGGGATGTGCGTAAATGCATTTTCGTCCTCTCCCCGGTCCACCGGCCCGGCTCCAGCGCGCTAAGATAAGCTGATGGTAAATCTCCTGACACTTAGCACTTTATTTAGGTAGTTAGCGTCTTAGTTAACTCCCAAATAAAAAGCGCTTTCCAAAAAAAAAAAAAAAAAAAAAAAAATGAGATGACTAATAAGAAGAATGGCGGACCGAAATGAGTTGAAATAGTTTACAAAAATAAATTACGAGTGTACTGAAAAAACTACTAAGAGCGTGTCACTGCCTCAGGTTGGCCATTTGAGGAGCAAGGCTATCTGAAAAATAGCCTATGTGAGCTTTAAAACGCGAGGACGCGACTCGGAACGTTGACTAGTACGTTGCAATGCTGCGTTGGCTGATTGATGCTGACAACGCTGACCAATCGCAATTGCCAGTCGCCGATTAGCGCGCTCAAATTGAATTGTTATTAGCATCACAAAGCACCATCTTCCCATTGCACATCTGTTAGTCAAACAATGAACAACGCGTCCTCAAGTGGTTAGACCCAAATGGTACACAAGTTCACCAAGAATCGTGTATCAGCATTTATTATTAATCATTTTATTCTCGGAACTCATGGGTAATTCAAGAACATATACTGTACCCTGCCTTGATTGTCATTCATCTCAACAGGCGTCAAAATTGGAGTTTTGCATGACTCTCTTGACTGTGACTTCAAGCGAACACCTGAAGTGCGAGATGATGCAGGATTCGACCCATATCTTCTCGGCTTACGTGCTTGGGCTTTGGCAGATGTCGAATCTCCTCCCTGTTTGAAAACTTGATTCCAGTTCGAGTTTTAACTCTCGCGTAAACCTATTTGGCGCGAACAATCAGTGTGGGGCTGATGGTCGTTAGGGGCTCATACAGACTGGAATTGACGCTATCCCACCACTTATCTTTTATCTTCTGAGCCGGTTGCATACACAGTTGATGAAAATGTCCTTTTTTATCTCAGTTCTCACGTCGTGCTTCTAGCCATGCTCTCTGTTGATTATGTTTTTATGTGTAATGTACCTAGTTTGTCAAACCGTTTGAATCTAGTAGTTTAGTCGACTCAAATACCAAATTGCTCCTTCAGCCGTGCATCATCCATGTTCGTCGAGTTCCAAATTGGCTCATACGCCTCGACGCTCGCCGAGAGGGCTGCTACCTTTTCCCTAATCCCAGTACCCGAGTCTTGGCCGAGTGGTATTCGCACCCAATCATTGTTATCCACTAGACCCTGTGCGAGGCCGGTCCCGTAGACGATTTCGTACAGACGCTCTCCCAACTTCATGGTATCGCCGATCTGACGGCTGGTGATGCGTGACGAAAGCACGCTATCCCATACACTGAGTACTTGTTCGGGCGTCCTATATGCCCCAGTCGTGTCCTGGTGATCGTCGTTGTTCTCCTTGGCCGCCACAAAAACGTTCGTTGGGAAAACGCCTGGCGCGATGATGTGAACGCGTACGCCGAAGGGCGCAACTTCTAGCGCGAGTGTCTCCGAGAACGAGTCGAGCGCCGCCTTGGAGCTGTTGTAAGCTCCGATCAAACTCTGGCTCACGAAGCCCGCCACAGATGATATGTTCAGGATGTGGCCGTACCCTTGCGCGCGGAATGAAGGCAGCAATGCCTGAATGATCGCGATGGGTCCAAACACGTTCGTCTGGTACTGTGCGTGGATGTCTTCGAACCTAAATCGTGCGGCAATTAGTTACAGGCTCGAAATCCGCTCGGAGGGCCCGAACGAAAAGATAAAAACACTAACCGGAGCTCTTCCACAGCACCGGGTTGAAGATATCCAGCATTGTTGACGAGGACGTCGATTCGCCCATATATCTTGAGGGCATCCTTAGCAGCGCGTTTTACGTCGGCTTCAGGAGCACTTGGGTCAAGCGTGTAAGCCTTGGCTCCACTCAATGATGGTGGGATTTTGGCGGCATCGCGAGCGGCAGCGATAACCTGACGGGAATGGTAAGACCTCTGGTGATTCTACATAATAAGATATGGCACCTTGTCTCCTTTAGAAAGGACACTTTGAGCTATCGCGAGTCCGATACCGGAGTTTGCACCAGTGATTAACCAGACTTTGGGAGATGACATGGTAAGCGAAATTCAGTTGGGGAGAAAACTGGGGGAAGAGGGGTCAGGCTCACCGTCCTTTTATATTGTACTAGCAGTATGCACGCTCAGTCAGAGGGCATCTTCAATTACAGATGAGTACGGCAGTCTATGGGTCCACATTATTCCGTGTGTGCTGCATCGGAGTGGGCGTCTACCAGCAAAAGCGGGACCGTTTGAGTTGACGGAGATGGAATAGGTGGGCCCTGGCGGAGAAATGTGGGGTCTGGTGAAGCTCGCGTTCCGTCGGCTAGTGAAACTCGCCATTGCCATTGGCTATTCCTTGTTCTATCCCTTGTGCAGAAACTTGCTTCACGCACTTTTTCAACTTTTGATCAGCCTCAAGAAACTGATTTTCGCAGCGCGGCACTTCAAGCGCTCTTTGAATTTGGCCACATGCGGCCTATCACTATGCCGGCTTACTGTATCAGACCCACTTCTTCGGACAGACCCACCTTTCGGTCATGTCAAATATCTCGCTCATCTTCCACCTGCTTGCTTCACATGAAATCTGGAACATGCAATTCTATGTATTTCCTGGTGATAATATAAGTGTTTTTGTGTCATGAACTGAGCTTTTCTATGGGGAACAAAAATGGCATTTTGTCAATTTGCAAGGTCGAAGTTTGGCACATGGAGAGCCTGACCACAGTTGACAGGTGCAGGCCCATCGACATTACGCGCTGTGCCTGTCGTGTGGCACAGTTGGTATCAAAAAATGTATCTAGTTACTGTAGCCTTATGGTGTGAGTGTTCTCTACATCTCGATAGCATAGAATGGCAGATTGGACTAGGAATTTGAATGAGCAGAATGGTATGGGGCAACTTGAATGCTGGTCCTTGCAACCTTGGTTGATGCGTTCTCTGCACCGACCCATCGAACCCGTATACTGTGGTGTGGTGAGCCGCCAAGGTGACCAAGGTGACACGGGACGTGGAAACCCATATCGGCGAGCAGATACAGGGAGGGCTGCTAAGCGGGGCTTGGGTGGAAACGTTGGTGGTATGACAGTTGCGTGACTGACCGAAAGATGGGTCTGTCGGCCCTCCGAAGAGTGGGTGGGTCTAATACACGTATAGGGTGGAATTGACTATCCACACGCCATCCCACCACTTATCTTTTATCTTCTGAGCCGGTTGCATACACAGTTGATGAAAATGTCCTTTTTTATCTCAGTTCTCACGTCGTGCTTCTTGCCATGGTTTCTGTCGATGATGTTTTTATGTGTAATGTACCTAGTTCGTCAACCTATTTGAATCTAGTAATCTCGTCAACTCAAATACCAAATTGTTCCTTCAGCCGAGCGTCATCCATGTCTGTCGAGTTCCAAATTGGCTCATACGCCTCGACGCTTGCCGAGATCGCTGCTACCTTTTCCCTCATCCTAGCACCCGAGTCTTGGCCGAGCGGTATTCGCACCCAATCTTTGTTATCCATTAGACCCTGCGCGATGCCAGTCCCGGAGACTATTTCGTAGAGACGCTCTCCCAACTTCATGGGATCGCCAACCCGACGACTGGCGATGCGCGACGAAACCACCCCCTCCCACACACTGAGTCCCTGCTCGGGCATCGTATATGCCCCATTCGTGTCCTGGGAATCTTGGTTCGCCTTGACCGCCGCCAAAAAGTTGGTTGAGAAAAAGCCGGGCGAGATAATGTGTACGCGTACGCCGAAGGGTGCGACTTCCTGTGCAAGCGTCTCCGAGAACGAATCGAGAGCCGCCTTGGAGCTGCTGTAGGCCCCGACTGATGCCCGACTTACGAAGCCTGCTATAGAGGATATGTTCAGGATGTGACCATACCCTTGGGCGCGGAATGAAGGCAGCAACGCCTGAATGATCGCGATCGGTCCAAACACGTTCGTCTGGAACTGTGCGTGGATGTCCTCAGACCTAAATTTTGCATAAATTTATTACAGGCTCGAAATTCGCTCGGAGGGTCTAAACAGAAAGGAAAAAGACTAACCGTAAGTCTTCTACAACACCGGGTTGTCCATATCCAGCATTGTTGACGAGGACATCAATCCGCCCATATATCTTGAGAGCTTCTTTAGCAGCATGCTTTATGTCGGCTTCAGGAGCACTTGGGTCAAGCGTGTAGGCCTTGGCTCCACTCAATGACGGTGGGATTTTGGCGGCATCACGAGCAGCAGCGATAACCTGACGGGAACGGTAAGGTCTTTGGTGATTCTACAGGATAAAAAATGGCACCTTGTCTCCTTTAGATAGGACGCTTTGAGCTATCGCGAGCCCGAGACCGGAGTTTGCACCAGTAATCAACCAGACTTTGGAAGACGACATGGCAAGTGATTCAGTTGCAAGAAGATTGGGGGGCGAGAATCGGGCTCACCGTCCTTTTATATTGTATTGGACGCTCAGAAGCACATCTCAGCTACCAGTTAGTTGCCACTTAGTAAGGCATGTCCACGAGTTCACACGATTACGCATGTAACTCCATTCGCAGGGGTGGCTACAAGCAGAAGC
Organism: Lactifluus volemus; assembly: GCA_022376515.1. Lineage (NCBI taxonomy): Eukaryota > Fungi > Basidiomycota > Agaricomycetes > Russulales > Russulaceae > Lactifluus > Lactifluus volemus. The sequence goes on along the minus strand of WTXI01000092.1, from coordinate 79,766 downwards.
AAAAGCGGGACCGTTCTTTTTGAGTTGACTAAGTCACTGAGATAGAACAGCGCGCCACGGCGGAGCGCCCCGGCGGAGAAATGTGGGTCTGGTAGCTCGCGTTCCGTCGGCTGGTTGTAACTTGCCAGGCTGTTGCTTGTGCAAAAACTTGCTTCACGTACCTAATCGGGCCACGCTGGTGGTTCTACTAGTAGAAGGTGCGGTGAATTCGCTTCAATCCACAGAAAGAAGGCGACTTCGCTATCTCGTGGAAGCTTTTCAGAATAGCTCTTGCGCTTTGGCAGACGTGTAGTCTCCTCCCGGTCCGAAAATCTGATTCCAGTCCGAGCTCTAACTCTCGCGTGATCCTATTTGCTGCGAACAATCACTGGCAGTATGCGGCCAATGTTTGCTTGGGGCGGTATCACTCATGGACGCTCTATTTCACTGGCATTTGCCTGAGCCAGTTCCCATCATCCCCGATAACCTGACGGTCCCACGTATGTGTTGAGAGCCACCCGCCCTCAAAGGGTCCCTTCCTTCATCGAGTGATTCAGCTTTTTTTTTATCAAATGAATCACCCACTTTCTCGAAACTCCTCGCGCGTGCCTTCCTCTGCCCTTCTTTCCCCGTCATCTCAGAGCAAGTCTTGGCTGAGAATAGTAATCTCGCTCGTGTCCCACTAGTAGTGTTAACACTTGGATAACTTGCGATCACCTTCCGAGGAAGATGAAGTTGGTACGGATCCTATTTTTTTCCATCTACGCCTGCCTGATGGTTTTTCTACTCTCCTAACCACGTGGGTCAGCGCATCTCCTATGTTCATGCGACCAATCGCCCATATTTTCTTAAAACAAAAAACGGTTGTATTTTGGGCACTGCACGGTGCTGTCTACAATATATGCGGCTTGCTCTCTTGATTGACTTCATGCAGTAGAAATCCAATCCCAGCATACACAGTTGATGAAGATATCGGGTTTTATCTCGGCTCTCACGTCGTGCTTCTTGCTATGCTCTTTGTCAATGATGTTGTAATAATGTACCTAGTTTGAATCTAGTCATTTCGTCAACTCAAATACCAAATTGTTCCTTCAGCCGAGCGTCATCCATGTCTGTCGAGTTCCAAATTGGCTCATACGCCTCGACGCTTGCCGAGATCGCTGCTACCTTTTCCCTCATACTAGCACCCGAGTCTGGGCCGAGCGGTACACGCACCCAATCTTTGTTATCCATTGTTGCTTGTGCTATTGCTTGTGCAGAAACTTGCTTCACGTACCTAATCGGCCCACGCTGGTGGTTCTACTAGTAGAGGGTGCGGTGAATTCGCTTCAATCCATCGTATTTTGGGCACTCTGTCTCTACGTACAACTTGAATATATGCGGCTTGCTCTCTTGCTTGACTTCATATGCTGTCATGCAGTAGAAATCCAATCCTGGCATACACAGTTGATGAAAATATCGGGTTTTATCTCAGCTCTCACGTCGTGCTTCTCGTTGTCAATGATGTTGTTATCTGTAATAATGTACATAGCTTGAATCTACTAGCTTCGTCAACTCAAATACCAAATCACTCCTTCAGCTCATCGTCATTCGAGTCCAAGTTTGTCGACTTCCAAATTGGCTCATACGCCTCGACGCTCGCCGAGATGGCTGCTGCCTTTTCCCTCATCCCAGCACCCGAGTCTGGGCCGAGCGGTATTCGCACCCAATCTTTGTTATCCATTAGACCCTGCGCGAGGCCTGTCCCGGAGACTATTTCGTACAGACGCTCGGCCAATTTCTTGGGATCGCCGATCTGACGGCTGGCGATGAGCGACGATATCGCGCCCTCCATCAAACTGAGTCCCTCTTCGGGCGTCGTATATGCCCCAGTGGTGTCCTGGCGATTATAGTGCGCTTTTATTGGCGCCATAAAGTTGGTTAGGAAAAGGCCTGGCGCGATGGTGTGAACGCGCACGCCGAACGGCTCGACTTCCTGCGCGAGTGTTTCCGAGAACGCGTCGAGAGCCGCCTTGGAGCTGTTGTAGGCCCCGAACGTCGCACGGGTCGCGAAGGCCACTACAGAGGATATGTTCAGGATATGGCCAGACCCTTGGGCGCGGAATGAAGGCAGCAAGGCCTGAATGATCGCGATCGGTCCAAACACGTTCGTCTGGTACTGTGCGTGGATGTCTTCGGACCTGAATCGTGCGACAAGTAGGTAAAGACTCGAAATCCGTCTGAACGAAAAGCCAAAGGACTAACCGTAGCTCCTCTACAACACCGGGTTGTGAATATCCAGCGTTGTTGACGAGGACGTCGATTCGCCCGTATACCTTGAGGGCTTCTTTAGCGGCATGCTTTACGTCGGCTTCAGGAGCACTTGGGTCAAGCGTGTAGGCTTTAGCACCACTCAATGACGTCGGGATTTTAGCAACATCGCGAGCGGCAGCGATAACCTGACGGGAACGGTAAGGCCTGTGGTGTTTCTACATGAATAAATATGGCACCTTGTCTCCTTTAGAGAGGACGCTTTGAGCTATTGCGAGTCCGAGACCGGAGTTTGCACCAGTGATTAACCAAACTCTGGGAGGCGACATGGCAATTGAAATTCAGTTGGAAGAAAACTTGAGAAAGAGGGTCGGACTCACGGGCTTGTTATATTGTACTAGCGTAAGGCAATTCACATGAGTCCGTGTGGGTGGCTACCGGCGAACTTGAAAGCGGGACCGTTTAAAGTCGGGGCGCGTCAATGACGGAGAAAAGTGGGTCTGACTCGGATGATCCGTCCGTGTTATTCCCCGTGCACAAACTCATACCATCTTCCCACGCCGCACCTTTTTATCAAACCATGTCCATTGTCCAGGCCTCAGGTGGTTATCGTGGTATGTAGTAAAATTGTGTGTCGGCCTTTATTCTCGGAACTTGGGAGTAGATTTATCAGCCCGGGGATATACACTTTACTGGTTTCCTTGTCGTTCATGTCAACACGCGTCAAAGCAAAGGATTGGAGTCTGCACAAACTTGTACAGTACTGTCGTGACTGTGACTTGGCGAACACTCAAGTACTCCGAGTCAAGTTTGAGATAACGCAATTAGGATTTGACGTACAATTTATCCCAGAGATGTTTGCTCGGGGCTACTGGAATCCATCATGCGCCCGATGTAAACTGCCTTCGTCTCACCCCTTCTTATCAATAAGCCTATAAAACCTCCCCAATCACAACTGACTATCCACATGCCATCCTATTTGTCTCTTATTACACCATGTCCGAACTCGTCTCCTCAGCCAAATGCCATTCTCGTGCTTCGAACGTGCCGTTGAGGATGTACGACAGGTCGGATCTCGGCTTATCTGAGCCGGTTCTCTTCATCACCCTGCGATAGCCTGACCCACAGTTCTTCTTCGATACGGACCATGTATTGAGAGCTAACCCGTCAAGGGATCCCTTGCTTCATCGCAGACATTACTGGTACAGTAGCTATTGATTTGCGTGAGGTGTTCCGCTTTAGTCTTCCATAAAATTGCGCGAGCTCTCTACAGGCTCGCAAGCGCGTTGGTGTTCTTCTTGTAAATGGCCGAAGTCGCAAGTGGGACATGAGTGACCATCGGCTAGGATTAGTGCTAACACCTGGATGACTTACGATCATCTCCAGAGGAGGATGCAATCGATCCGTATCCCATCTCCAATATGGTCAATCTCCAGATTAGGTTATACAGTCATATTTACCGTGCTGCCAGAAATTCAAACCCGGCATACAGTTGACGAACTTATCTTGGTTTATCTTGGTTCTCACGTCGTGCCCCTTGCTATGCCTTCTGTCAATGATGTTGTTATATGCAATGTACCTAGTTCGTCGAATTGTTTGAACCTAGTAGTTTCTATTAACCGCGGGAGGAGGCCGTGCCACCGCAATAACAGGCAACGTTGCTAACAAGCAGTCTGGAGAGCAGCCTATCGTTCGGTCTGTGAAGTACCAGAATGACCTACGAAAACAGGAATGGGACGGGAGGCCATGGTGGGACGTCGCTTCGCTTCAGGGATACCACCAGGCGACAGCTCACCGGCAGGGTCTGCGGTGATATCACCTGAAGCGGGCAAGATGAAGGAGAGATCGCACTACTAGCGCCGTGGTGCGAAACAGGGAAGCGCCAGTGATGGTATTCATTTAAGCGCTCTCTTCGGACTCTTCGTGGACGGGTGAAATCAAATCAACGGAACTGCCAGGGAGACTAGCATGCAGTCTCTTACTCATACCATTTGTCACCCACGGGAATAGGGGATAAGAGATTGACATCAACAAACGTGCTGTATGTGGCACCCGTGACGTGAGGCAAGTAAACGGTTCGCTAACGGAACTCCCATGGAGCCTCAAGGAAGGCACCTATCATTATGGGAACCCAGGATCGAGTTGGATAACAGATGCGCGATAGAGAGTCCACACCTGTAAAACATGCTCGATTGTTTGTCTATACACGCATTGATCGTGCTTGATGCGTGGGGATGTTAAAGTGAGGATGGGGTTGGAGAGGTGCACCGCCTCTCGGGCAGGTGCCCCACATTTCGACACGAGGCGAGATAGATAACTTCTTTCATTGACTTTTTCAGGGTGTTTCCCGGTCTGGTTGTCCCCATCAGGCGAACACGCGCCAGTCGCGCCGCTAGGGCGCTCTTCAGTTCAACAAAGTCGTTGGAAACTGACAGAGCGAGCCCCTTCCTCAGAACAAGTCCTTTCTGTCCAGGACTTGACGACGACGCGACGTTCAGGTCCAAGAGTTTCCTGCGGTCGAGGCTTGTACGTAGCCTTCGTGGCTCTACAAGTAGCTCGACCGATCAACTACCCGAGGATTCTACACCTGGGGATTCAGGAGTAGCGCGTCAAGATTCAGATCAACCGCCGAGTGGAGGTGTCGATGGAACAAGAGGCCTAACCACCGTGGCTGAAGAAGATTTGGAAGACTGGGTGGACGATTTTGAAGCAATCAGTCTTACCGACTTGCCCCTCGAAGTTGCTGAAGCTGAACGAGTCGGTCTAACCGAGTCGGGAGTCGCTCGCACGTCGGGCGTTTCCAACGAGTCATCCGGAGAGGCCGACGTTAACTCAGGTTCCGCTTCCTCCGCCTCCCAACAATCTCAAGTACACGTACGATCGCGTACAATTAGCAAGACATCAAGGCGTTCCCGTAAATCTTCTCGTCGAAACGCTGAGCTCAGGCTCATCCTCGATTTTCCACTTCCACCCACTTTTATCCCCACTCCGACCAAATCTAAACCTCCCGCATCTCAGGAAATCAATCCTGTTCACGACGACGGGTCTGTTTTCTACGATCGCGATCCTTTTCGTTCTGAGCCTATTCGTGATCAGGAAATAGCATCTGTAAATAATCCAGAGGAGGCCGACACTGCTCGCGTGGCATCTTCACAGTCCTTTTATACCGCCAACTCTCGATCATCACCTTCACCAACGCCATCGGCTCATACAGTCCCCCGACCGAATATCCTTCCTCAACCTCAACCTTCGGTCCAGCCATCTTCACTACCCCCCTTACAGCTCCCGTTCCCAAATCCTTCATCCTCACCCTCCCCGCAGACCCAAACCGAGACACCATCGACTGCACGTCGCTCTATCAAGACTTTGACAAGGGCCAGTGCGACATTGAAACGGTTTGGGAATTTGACCCGGGAGACATTGCGCACCTCGTTTCGGAATCCTATCTCTGAGCTCTCCGTGCATAGGCCAGGGCGAACGACACGTGTCGCGCACGCTTCCCTTGATCAGCTTCATCAGTCCTCACATCAAGTTCTTGATAGCGGACCCGTTTTACCCGATTTTCAACCAGAGGCATTCGATATCTCTTTCCCAGTAGTCCAAACACCCCACGTTACACCCCGCGGATCCCGTGTTTCGCGTGCCCAACCGTCCGTCCAGTCATTCTACGCCTCTCTCGAGGAATTCCTCACATCCCATCTTCACAGCGACGAGTCTAACAGACGCAGCCGATTCTTATCAGCACCAACTCTACTTTTGACGTCTGAGCGTGATCCACCCAAGCCAGCGGGATTGCCGATACAAGTAGTGCCCCCAACTCCCCCATTGCGCTTCCGTCGTACTGAACGGCCACTTCCTCCTCTACCCCGCGAGGGCTACAATTTTGTTGATCCCTCCACCTTGACCGAGTCAATTGCCGTTACTCCTGCCATAGATTATCGGCATTCTCCTATCCCACCCTCTCCTTCTTGGCTCTCGCGAAACGTACGCGAGCTTGAGATCGCACTTAGCAAGAAAGCGAAAGATTCCTCCGTTTCCTCGTCCAGGTCTGCCCGCGGCTCAGATACGGAAGACGCTTCCACTGTCCATTTTCCAAAGGCCGTGCAAACCCAGACACCATCTCCTCCTTCTTCAACCTCCTCATCATCTAAACGTCTTCGCGGCGAGGTCGTCCTTATTCGAGGGCGAGTAAACATCCAGGACCTCAAATCCTCTCAGATTACCTTGAAATCCCTTACTTCAAACGGCAAATCTCCTTCTGAAGCCACTGTGGTACTCCGCACGCGCGGTCGATCAAGGCTTAATCGCTCTGGTCAATCGCAGATTAGTATTCCTCCCAATCCTCCAATCCGCCCTAGATCACGTTCATCATCAGTAACAAAGGCTACTATCACCCACTATCGTCGTTCTTTAGTGGAAACCAGGAAAAAGTGTCGCCCTCCCCGGAAGGAGGATACAGCCAAATCGTGCACTGGAGTGAAAGTGTCAAAGGCGCGTTTCATACACTCCATGCTGTTCCTCAATCCTAACCACTTTCATTCATTACAGACACGCTCTCATTCATATCGATTGGCGGTGACAAATAAGCCCACAGTCTCTCGACTTCCACCCCTAGAGATTGTCCCAGTTTGTGAGTACGAGCGCCTATATTTATGGTAAGCGGGCACGTGTTGACACCTCGTGTAGCTTCCACCGCCGGATCCTCATCTTCTTCCCCTTCCTCCAACCCTCCACCCCAGGCTCGCCACTCCACTCGTCCCCGACGTACTTCTCACACCCGTAGACATAATCAAGCGCCCTAGTTTTAATCTCATCTAATGTCTGTTAACGCGTTTGGCAAACCCGCTGACACGGTCGACTTTGGTGGAGAAGTGGATTACGCTAGCTACGAGTGGTTCAAAGACCCGCCGCCACGTCAAGAGGTTGCTCCCCCCCTCACATTTCTCTCCATGCATTACTAACTCGTTGTCTAGCCTCCACCGCAACCTCCTCAACGTCACTATACACCTCTCCCCTCTGTTATCGAGAAGAATGAAATGTGTGACTTTGCTCTCCAGGCGGCGCCCAATGTGCTGTTCGGACGCTACAAACAGTATGGACAGGTGCGTCATATGCCACGATGTTGAACTGGGCGTTGAAGTTCCCCACCCAAGCTCGGCGTGCTCGCATGGTGCTCAGAATTCAGCGAGATGATCGACGAATTGAAGCGGCTTGGGATAGCCGGAGACATGTTCGTCTCACGCGAGAGGCAGCGCTCAAGGCGTGCGAGGAAGTCCTTCGGCTACAGCTCGACATCAAGATGCAAATCATCGTGCTTCACCTGTCGTCCCAAGTCGCGCGGCTTCGGCGTTTTCTCGACGCCAATGGCCAGTGGAACGATTACCCGGAAACAGATTTCCCCATTGATCCCACCGCGTTCCCACCATCGTGACCACGATAATCTCTCCTTTCTCTTTCTAATTGTTTGTGACGTGTGCTTGTCTACATAGCGTTTTGTATCGGTTAGTCGTGCCTATGTTTTCATACTAATCTTTCCCCTTTGCCCTATGTCAATTATTATGGATATGGATCACGACATATGATCACCGTCAATGTACACACATATATCACACACTTCAATCTGTTTTCCCTAACTTTTCTTTTCTTTCTCACTCCCCCAATCGATGCAATACATGACCTATTTTTTTTTTTTTCAAAGACGCGGCGAAGCAGCAGTCCATTTCTACTCAAATTACTCCCCAATATCGTTGCCAACATAAGCAAAGGTACAAAAGCACAGAACACAAGCAGTTCATAATTATATGCACAAAAACGCCTTGCGAGGAACTGTCTTGAAAAGAAAAAAAAAAGTGGGACGACTGAAAGTGATGTGATAGTAGCATGACAAATCAAATGGGAACCCGACTGGTGAAAGGGTAGGTGCGGTGTGAAATGTTGATGGAAAAAGAAAACAAAAAAAGCAAAGTAAACAAAACACCTCGAGGTAAAGAGTTAGTCATCAGTGTGGACAAAGGCTGGGTAGTTGCAGGGGTGTGGGAAAAATCAGCATTGCAATGCAGAGTCTCTCCGTCTCTGTCTCGGCTTGTCTAGATAGATAGAGCAAAGGTATCTCAGGGAAGGGGATAAATGCAGGTGGGTGAGGGTGATCGTGAAGAGCATGACCATCATAGAAGTAGATTTATTAATAGAGTGAAAGTGAATGAATAACCCATCATGGCATCGTCGTGGCAGTCGCGAGGGAAGGGGTGGGGAGGGGAAAGTACTCAGTGCGTCGACGAAACGACGCCCACGCCGGCGTACCTGCTCCAATACTCCGCCGCCACACGATCGTCCCTCTCAAGGAAAGACGGGGGATTGGACCCGGGCGATATGGTGACTGACGGGGTGGAGCAGGCAGTGGATTACGCGACGAGGGCAAGGAAGGCGTACTCTCCGGCGATCCGATACTGGGTATACTCGCCAGGTCCGGATAACTCCTCACCCCGCTCGGAAAATCGTACAGCGGCGGACCATGCTGCTGCATCGGCTGCAACAACGGCGACGTCGGCGAGTAGACTCCTCCTCCTGCGGGAGGGGAGGTGGGGAATGTGAAGCCCGGTTGGAACTTGTACGAAGTGTGCGCTGAGCCGTTACCGCCGAGCCCGTTGACTCCAACGGCGCCGGCGCCGGCGTTCACGCTCGTCGTCGAGCCCACGTCGCCTATGGACTGCGCATAAACGACCTGCGGACCTTCGAATGCCATGCTCCTGCCCTTCCACAACCTATCCATCTCCCACACCTCCCGCGCACGGAGAGCATTCATCTCCGCAGCCGAGGTTAGCTCGGACGTCGGGCGGCGTCCCTCATGTGGCTGCGACGGGCGACGCTCTCGTGTGGGCGTAGATGCGGGCGCGGTCGTACCGTTCGGGCGGGAGCTAGCCAAGGTCGTGGATCGGCGAACTTGATCTCTGCTTTCTGGCTGACTGATGCGCTTGCGGCTCGAGCTGGCGTCCTTCGTACGCGACTTGCTCGTCTCGCTCGGAGGAGCGGAAGGAGCGGGAGCAACAGGGGAGGCAGCCTTCGCGACGACAACATGAGCCAAAGGACATCGTAAAGAAAGTAACATTACCTTCTCAACTGGTCTATCCTGCCGCCTGCTCTCACGCCGCTCAGTATCTATATGGCTCCGCCTCGAGTCTTCTTTGTCCTTCTTTGTTCTGGAACGTTGCATGCCTCCTCCAACGACTGCCCATTGCTGACCTCCAACGATAATGCTTTCACCAGTGGGCTGCGTAGCGGCTGCACTTGGGCTCCGCACGAGGTGGAATGTTTCAGTCTCACGGCTGCGAACCGTGCTGGGTTGACGAGCCGTTTGATTCCTCGTCGCTGATGGTTCACCAGAAGGAAGTCTAGAAGGTTCGTATTGGGACACAGAGCGAGAGGGGGAGGAAGTGACGATTGGGGTAACTATTGGCGAAGGGATTGTCAACTGGATAACAGGAGGCACAGCGGGCGAGCTAGTGTTAATATGGGTAGGCTCTACGTATGGCGTTGGGGGGTTTGCGATGATTGAAGCCCGGGATAACGGGGAGTCTGTCTCAATAGCAGGCGGTGCTGGCTTGGAAATGGGGTGGACCGTAGGGAGATGAGGTGGAGATAGGCTGGTTGATGCCGAAGCGGGCAGGGAAGACGGTGGCGAGGAGCGAGAAGCGCGCTGTCCGCCCTTTGAAACAGGGTGTGATGTTGAGATTGGCAGAGAAGCTGTAGGATTAGGTCGCGATCTTTGCCCCTCTTCGCCCGAAGGTGCACGGCTTACTGGAGCCGGTACATTCGTCGGAGTCATGTACCCTAGTGCGTTGGAAGTGGGAGTCAAGGCCGACGGCGAATCGACGAGGTAAGCCTCTGGGAAGATGATAGCCGAGAGAGGTACTGGAAGTGGTAACGGTTTCTCTATCACTTGCGGGACCGGGCCGGTTCTGCTTGCAGTCGCAGGGATGGGGTGGACTCGGTTGACCGGAGTGGCTGGAGCGCTATCAGTCGAATCAAGCACATCGGGGTTGACGACGGTGAGGCGTCCAATGGAGTAAGAAACTTCCAGGGAGGAGATCGATTCGCGCTTTCTGTCATGTGTCAGCACTCCATCTTGTGTTCCCTCATCTTTGGGCGTTTCGAGTGGGGGTGAATCCGGAGACTCTGCCCGAGGAGGCGGGACGCGCGCGCTTTGACGCATCTCGGGTGGAGACATAGGGTTTGACATCGACGGTGGACGTGTCACGGTTGATGCACGGTCGGTGGCTTGAATCGATTGTCTGTCCCCACGGGACCCCTCATTACTAGCGTCGAGGCTGGCTCCGCGGGAATGCGAGCCTGCTACACGTCGTACTATGCTGAAACGACGGGCAAAGCGGCCAAGCACGGATCCACGTTTCTGTCTCTTCTCGGAGGGAACAATAGACGCGTTTGAGATGGTTTGAGGAATAGAAGACGTTGAGGCAGACTTGAATATGCTTTGGTGCTTGAAAAGTCTGTTTGTCACGGTCTGGGTGGACGCTGCGATGGAGGAGGGTGCGATGGAGGCGGTATCGGGACGTGATGCTGTGGGAGAAAACCCAAAGATACCCTCGAAGGGTTTCCGCCGCTTGGTGAACTTGCGTGCGAAGGACGGCAGGTCCTGATCGGGTGGGTTGATATGTATCGCAGAGGTAGATTGAGACAAAGGTGAAGGAGTGGCAGTTTTGTGATGTGAACTTGAAGCCGTGCCAATACGCGGCGGCTGTCGCGCCTAAGGCAACCAGATAGTTCATTTGGGCAACTCGTGAAAATTTGAAAGGAACGTACGTCTGAACCATCGGAAGACAAGATAGCCCGGTCACCGGACAAGCCCCAGTCATAAGGAGACTCGTGATGCCAGTTGGTCCCATAAGGGTCGGAACCGTCGAGAAGGTCGACATTGTCATGTGCGGCGTTGGATAACTTGCGAATGCGAGCCTTGCCGGAAGGGTCCATTATGCGGGTTTGGGAGGAGCTGGGGGTAGGGAGAGGAGAACCTTGGGGGGGTGTGTGTGGGGGACTAGGTGGGGGTGCAGGTTCGGGGTTCATTGGAGGGAAAGAAGGGGAGAAAACGGAGGAAGGCCTAGTCGGGGGCGCGAGGTGGGTATTCTTGTAAAATGGAGGGCCAACCGGGTTGTGTATTGGATACCTGGCGCGAAATTGGTGAGCGGAGGCGGCAGCCCACTCTCCCTCGGTGTGGTACCATGAGGGCAACTCCTTGAGGGATTCAGGGATGATAGAACGATTTAGGGCAGATGGAGAGGGCTCTCTAGATTGAGGTAAAGGGTCTGCGGAAGAATATCGTGTTGAGGATCGGTCGGTTGGAGTAGTAGTGAAAGTTGAAGATAGTCGAGGAGTGTCATTGACGGTGTTCGACCTCTTTACAGGTTTTCGAAATAGAGATTTTTTGTGAGATTTTGAAGTGTCCATGGTTCGGCGAGAAAGGTTTAAAGGAAGAACGACATCCGGTTTCTTCTCCACCTCAGGCTCAGGCTCGACCGCGAACGAAGCTGTTTGAAGCTGAATCGTTTAATTTTAAGCGAACTCGTCAGTAAAACGTGTTCAATTCGTTCGAACTGTCACCCACCTCTTCGAACGGTTCAACCCCAAATAAAAGACTCTGCATCGTGCTCGAAGTTGGAGTACAAGACGTAGTGATGAAACTCTAGGTTTTTCCCCCTTTAGTTGATTTCCGAGTCCCAACTATGGTCCGTTCCTTGCGCCTTCAACCACCTCTCAGCCACAACCGAACCGGTTCATAAAATCGAACACAAACTAGCACCTTGCCCTTCTCGCGTGGCTGGGAAAGGATAACCGCCGGTAGACCGGCTTCAATCAGTCAGCTGATCCTAAGCTTTGCGCCCCCAACCCTGCTATTCCCCTTTCTTTTCCGTCTCGACTGGCTCGTCCACTTGGTTTCCCATTTCCTGTAGATTGTGCATACGGTTACTACAACATCTTACGATCCCTGCAACTAGCTTTCGGGACCACCAGAGCGTGTTTTGATCTTGCCTAACCGTCGATGGAAATCGGTCACAGCAGTTTCACAACGCGTTGGCCTCCAATGAGTGCACGTGGAAACCGTCTGGATAGCACTGCCTACTGCATGGTAGCTGAATGCTTTCCTTTGTCTTCGAGGTCCTGTCTCCCTCATTTTCGGCCAAGTTTTCGGCTGTAACCACAACCCTGTTTTTTTATGCCATTTATAAATATTTTTATCCGACTGTATAAGCCGCAAGTACCCTAAAACACGACATATCCCCGTCGGGGCTTTCTGTGAAATGTCAATTCACGCACGTGTTACCCCTACTTGCAAAATGTGCAAAATCTCCATGATAAGCACAATTTCCCTTTCTGGTGAGAATAGAGCCCCAAATCTTGACTTGGCATTTTGAGAATTGCCAATATATCCTCGACGCAATCTTATCGTTATCTTATCTTTTTCACCGATGAAGATTTTCAGTGATACAGTTGCTCCGGTCGGGCCAACCAAAACCAAGACACAGCAGTCATGGCCCTTCGTATTTTGGTACTTGGTGGAGGAGGCAGGGAGCACGCGTTGGTGTGGAAACTTCAACAGTCAACCCTCGTGGACCACATCTTCGTTTGCCCGGGCAATGGCGGCACCCACTTGTCTCCGAAAGTATCCAATGTCAACGTGCCAAATCCAAACTTTCAAAATCTGACCCAGTGGGCAGTTTCCAATGATGTGAGCTTGAGGCGTTCTTCCTTCTATATTATGCCCTGAAACAGCTGTCCTCAGATCAATCTCGTCGTCCCTGGCCCAGAGCAGCCCTTGGTGGATGGTGTAGAGTCTTACTTCCGTAAAGGTGCATCTCCACACATCCTATCCCACCGCCTCTTAAGGCTAATACCACGTATATGCGTAGTCGGAATCCCTGTATTCGGTCCGACCGCCCTCGCGGCGCGGATGGAAGGCTCGAAGGCCTTCTCGAAGGCTTTCATGACACGACATGCCATCCCCACCGCGGCCTTCCACGTCTTCATTTCGTCCCAGCTGGACGAGGCAATCGAGTACGTTAGGACCTGCGATCACAAAGTCGTGCTCAAAGCGAGCGGGCTTGCATCGGGCAAAGGCGTGCTCATCCCTGAGACGACCGAAGATGCTATAGCAGGCCTGAAGGAAATCATGGTGGCACGCGCATTTGGAGCTGCCGGTACGTTGTCCCACTTTCACCGTCCCCCTAAACATGTCACTTGAACTCCCAGACGCATATCCGATGCTCGGTACCGTAATGAAGGCGACGAGGTCGTCATCGAAGAGTTGCTCGTCGGATCAGAGATCTCCGTCCTGGCCTTCTCCGACGGATACACGATCGTCCCTTTGCCAGCAGCGCAAGATCACAAACGGATTGGCGAGGGCGATACGGGGCTCAATACGGGTGGAATGGGCGCGTATGCTCCTGCGCCAGTGGCTACCCCTGCCATTATGGATCGAATCGTGCGCGAAACGCTCAAACCAACGATTGACGGCATGCGAAGAGAAGGTGTCGCTACCGACTTCCCTATCTCCTTTCTCTTTTCGGCCAGCTAAATCCTCGTTCTGGATCAGGCTATCCCTTCGTCGGCCTCCTGTTCACGGGCTTCATGTTGACAGACTCGGGACCCAAAGTTCTCGAGTACAACGTCCGTTTTGGAGACCCGGAGACGGAGGCGTTGATGTTACTCCTCAGCGAAGACACCGATCTGGCGGCGGTAGTCCTGGTGCGAGTTTTATTTTCTCTCACGTGCAATTGCATGTTAACACTCGCGCAGGCATGTGTCGAACGTCGATTGGACTCTGTGGCAATAACAACCCGCCCTGGCTCTGCCGTCTCAGTCGTCTTAGCTTCTTCAGGATACCCCGGCACTTTTGAGAAGGGGAAAACTATCACCATCGGAGAGGTTCCTCCAAGTATGTCAACGCGAGCCTGGTTGCATCCGCCGCAGTGAGCTGAATTCCTCGTAGATGTGGTTGCCTTCCATGCAGGGACTGTCAAAGAAGGGGACCAGGTGCGGACATCAGGTGGCCGGGTCATTGCCGTGTCAGCCTATGCTCCATCGTTGCAAGAGGCCCTCGATCACGCATATGAGGGTGTGGAGCAAGTAAACTTTGAAGGGAAAGTATATCGACGGGATATAGGACATCGGTATGTCTTGCAGATTGCCCTCATACGGGTGCCGTCGCTGAAAAAGACAACCGTTTTACTGTAAAGAGGGTTAAAAGCAGTGGCGGCGGCGGCTTTCACCGCTCCTGGCCTCACTTATGCACAAGCAGGGGTCTCGGTCGATGCTGGAAACGCACTTGTCGAAGCGATCAAACCACACGTGCGTTCGACGCGCCGTCCGGGTGCCGATGCTGAGATTGGCGGATTTGGAGGCATCTTTGACCTCAAGGCGGCAGGCTACACCGATCCACTGCTCGTGAGTGGCACGGATGGCGTCGGGACAAAACTCCGGATCGCCGTCGATGCGGGGATTCACAACACTGTCGGTGCGTGGCATAAGTCTTCGTTCCCCCTCTATCCCCATTCATTCATGAACTGAACCGAGGGTACATTACGTAGGTATCGATCTGGTGGCCATGTCCGTGAACGATCTGGTCGTTCAAGGCGCAGAGCCATTATACTTCCTCGACTACTATGGCTGCGGAAAACTCGACGTGGGCATCGCTGCCGATGTGGTGAAGGGCATCGCGACCGGCTGTCAGCAAGCCGGTTGTGCCCTCATCGGAGGAGAGACAGCCGAGATGCCAGGGATGTATCAGCTAGGTACGTGCGTGCGCTCTGGAAACTCAACAAAAACTAACTGAGATTTATACCTACCTACTTCTCTAACCACAGGCGACTACGATCTTGCAGGCTTCGCAGTGGGCGCGGTCGAGCGGACGCGCCTCCTCCCACAGGACGGCATCTCACCAGGCGACGTCCTCCTCGGCCTACCATCCACAGGTCTACACTCAAATGGCTTCTCCCTCGTCCGCGCTGTCCTTGCGCGGGCCTTCAGTGCCACAACAACAGCGGCCAATCCACATTCTCATCTCTATTCCTCCCCATGTCCCTGGGACACCACCACGACTCTCGGCCAGGCCCTCCTGACACCTACTGCCATCTACGCGCGCGAAATTCTCCCCGCAGCGCGGGCAGGCCTAATCAAGGCCATGGCGCACATCACTGGTGGCGGGTTCGTGGACAACGTACCGCGGGCGCTGCCCAAGTCGCTCGGCGCTCGCATCGATGTAGGGAAGTGGTCGTTGCCGCCCGTCTTCCGTTGGCTTATGCGTGCAGGGGAGATCGCACCGAGTGAGATGGTGCGCACGTTTAACTGTGGCGTCGGGATGGTTCTCGTCGTGTCGCGGGATGAGGTCGGCGCTGTTATGCAGACGCTTCGAGATGCGGGTCAAAAGGAAGTGTATACGGTCGGGGAAGTGGTGGCCTCGCCAGGGGTTGAAATTGTGAATGCTGAGCTGTGGAAAGAATAAAAGGGCGAAAGAAAGGCGGCGAATCGATTTTTTGTACTTTAGTAAAACATAAAAATAGGCGCGTGAGGATTCAAAGACTTGGGAGTGATTTTGCACGATTCTTGTATGTCTAAACACAATAAGTGCACCAAATCATAACATTTGGTACAGATGATAGGGAATGCTCCGCGTTTAAGGAATGCGTATCATACAGGTGAAAGAAAATCAGACAAGAGAACAACTCCTATCTGAATGAAATAACTGGGCATTTAGACAAGCATTAGCACTTGATGAGGTGAGACCACATTGGCTTGCATCACACGAAGTCTCACATAAATCTGAACAATCCAGTTGTTCAAGTTAATTGGAGACTTGATTTGATGCTGTCAATGTGACAAATCATCAAGGGCTAGTGCCCGTCCAAACACCCAATGATTCCATTTCCATATCAGAATCAGAACCTAGTGGTCTCACCACATATTCAGCCAGATTCACACAAAGGCAGAATAGAAGCTCACCAGTCAATAGCCAACAGTTTGTATGTAAAGGGGGGAAATGTGGGAGTAGGCCGCTGGCAACCTGCATTAGAGGATTTTAACTTCCAGGGTGGAAAACAGCGACGTGTGCCGTGGGACAGAAACATCTCCCACGGCTCGGGAGGATCTTGTGAATCCCATGAGGATAACGAGTGAGGCCGCGCCTTTATTTTGCTGTGGGCGCTTGTTTACTATATTTACACTAGCTTGTTCCAATTAGAACTCCGATGGTAACTGATCAACAGTGAACAAGCCTGGGAACGTCATCGCTGGTTGCTCGAGGTAGGCTGTCGTGTTATCGTGCCTGCTGTCATCGCCGCCGTCGCCATCACATTGGAAGAGGAAGATCTTCCCCCTCTTTCTACTCCTAAGGCCATCTGGACTACTGATGATGAGTCTGCACTCATCGCTTTTCTCCTCAAACACAAAAATGAAGCCAGGGATGGCGCAAATTTCAAATCATCTGTTTGGAAGGTTGCCGTTGAGGAGATGGAAAAGTATACCACAAAAGGAGGCCCCAAGTCTGCAGATTCATGAAAGTTAAAATGGACACAAGTATGTAGCGGCGTATTAGCAGTGCCTTTGCATAGCTGACTGGTTCCATAGTTGAAGAAAACCTTTGATATCGTGACGACTCTCAAGGGCCTGTCTGGCTTTACATGGGATGATACTACTGGTCTTAGCATTGGTGACAATGAACGTAGCACCTGGGAAGTATATTGTAAGGTGAGTAGTTTGTGATATCTATCACCCGATATACAAACTGATCAATGGCTAGGACAACCCCAAAGCCGCTTCGTTTGCCAACACGGGGTTCCAGCACTACACTGCCATGACAGCCCTTATGCCTGCCTTCAGCCCACTTGATCAATCTTTCGGATCTTCAAGTGCTGGTTCCCAGGCCAAATCTTCCCTTTCGAACACATCTTCATTCACGCGATTGCCAAAACGCCGACTCGAAGCCGTGGACGACAATGACACCAGCTCTGTTTCACACAAGCGGCGGCGCATTTCAGAGCACACAATCGTTCTGGAGAAGATTATGGTTGAATTTGGTATATTAGTCGATCAGCTCCGCAGAGACCAGATTCTTAACCGAACATCCGGGCAACTAGCACGCGCCCCCGAGCGACTAGCATGCGACCCCGAGCGATTAGCACGTGCCCATACCCAATTGGAAGAACTCAGACTGTTGGACTTATCACCAGATGCCCTTGTTGCCATGCATGATCTGTTTAACACTGATCCTGCTGCGGTGGATATATTTTTATCGATCAAGGGGGAAGATGTACGCAACAAATGGGTTGAACGGCAGGTGAAATTGCTTGGATATATTCTTTGATCACGTTGTTATTATAAGCTGTTACGCACACACGCATTGCTTTTCGTCATCCGCCTATCAACAAAACATTCACTGAGAATGAGTTCATGTGAGAATGTTGGTCTGCTGTCCATATGAGCCTATCTTGGCGAGTGTCAGTGTCTTTTGTGCAACTCGAAGTAACGTCTACTCGAGCGAACGCTTGAGATATGTCGTAGCAGTGAGGAGGACAGCGTAACTAAAACCCAACCACAGTACTAGTAAATTGCCGTCATCTTACACCATGTTTTCAAGCTGGCTCGCTTATGCACGTGCGATTAGATTCAAAGTGAGATTTGCGTACTATGCGTCAGTGTTGTGCCGGTCGGTGACCTCAGGCCAAAGTCACTGACCGTAAATCGTGAGAAAGTCACTAAAGGTCGTCAACGGTCACACGTCCGTGAATTTGCGGGTGCCAGCAACTGCCATGATCACTGCCATGGGGTCCTGCCTCTGTGTGCGCAAGGGTCGTGGCTACATCAGACCTATTCTACTTAAGGTAATTTTGAACTCATCGTGCGAACACGATATCCCATTATGTACATACAATGCAAATATCAATTGCATTACATAATATACTGGGACACCCCCTGGCACTCAATAAGGTCGTGGTCATGGTTTGGTTGCGAGAAGTCACATCGGTGACAGTCGGCGACTTTAACGACAGTCTCGCGACCGGCACAACACTGCTATGCGTATGGTACAGGTGAGAAACGTCAAACGAAGAAAAAAAACACGAAATTACATCAACTTGAAGCACCGAAGTTGCTACGCATCCCCATCCCACTCTAGGTACCAGTACGAGGGTTAGAATCCGTGTTCTGACCATTGCCGTTATTCTTCCCGCTCTTGTCTTCGCTGCCCCCGTTGCCCGCACCGTAACCGGCGTTTCTTGAGAAACCTGGATCGAACATCCCTACGCCTGGGCCGGCTTGATTTGGCACGTTTTGCGCAAGATTGCCCAGCCTGCTGAGGAGACCGTCTATGAGGCCGCTCATGTCGCCCATACCTCCTCCCATACCTCCCATACCCCCCAAACGACCACCTCCAAAGCGGCCATCCGATCCGAGACCTCCCACACCAAAGCCGCCTATACTTGAACCACCCAGTGTCTGGCCACCCATGTTCGGACCACCTAGGCTCGCGCTACCTTGATTGCGGCCACCAATGCCGCGGCCACCCATGCCGCCAAGCAGACTACCTAGAATGTCATTACCTCCAGCGCCGAGCAGATTCCCAATTGAAGGATCCGCTTTCCCAAGTTCTGGTCGCCCACTCTGTGCTGCCCTTGCTCCAGTTCTAAATATTTCCTCGTCGGCGACTCGATGATGATTGAGGCCGCTCAGATCGAATGCGGGATTGACTTCCCTCCGTTTGCCTCTGTCGATTCGTGGCGTGGAACCGCTCGCCTCTGCAGGGACAGCAACCTCGTTCGGTTTTCCCTTGTCAATAATTGATAACGAGCTTCTCGCCGACGCCAAGAGGGACACGCCAGTCGTTTTAGGCGGGATAGTAGTCGGATCTATCCAATAGCTTCTATCTTTCCTGAATTCTGACAAATTTTGTCCTTGAGACTGAGACTTGCCGCTTCGCAGCGCCCAACCGGCCAAATGTCCCGCTGCAGTTTTATCGCTCGAAATCATCGATATAGTGGTGTAACAGAAATAGCTCACCGATGACATCTGGTCCGCCAAGACTATTCAGCTCCAGGAACCAGGGAAAGGCCTCAATATGCTTATTTATCTCCGAGGCTCTGGCCAAAACGTCCAGCAGCAACTTGCATAGGTGAGCGGTATAGTCCGGATCATCTGTAGCCTTTCGTTCGTGTTGCACTTGAACAGCTTGCTTTGCGTATTCAAACGCATCGTTAGCCCGTTCCGTACGGGCAAGACAAGACGACGCGAGTGAGAGCGAGAATATAAGATCGAGACCGTACTTTTCCTTCCCTGATTCATCGGCACATGCTTCCTGGAAGTAGTGAACTGACTCTTCAGCAAAAGTAGCAGCATCTTGCTTTTTTTCGAGTTCGAGCAGGCGATCCGCATACAGATAGAGTGCTTCGCCGAGGCCAGGGGAATATACCTTGCGGAAAACGTTGACGGCAGTTTCGGCAGTTTGGAGTTCTTCATTCTTGTCGCCACCATTTTTACGGAACCTAGCCAGTCGGAAAAGGGCCCAAGCCAAACGTTGTAAGATTGGACCAGGAGCGGATGTTCTCAGGGTCTGCCAGAGCTCGACCGCATCTCGTGACGTCAAGAGGGCCTCACCCTTGCGATTCGCCTCGGAGAGATGGTGGGCATGCGTGTCAAGTGCATCAGCAAGAAAGAGTGAAAAGAGGGGCCGTTCTATGCGGAGAGTGCGAAGGAGATTGATGGCCTCAGCACTGAAAGGACAGGCCGCTTCATCCTGCCCCATTGAGCACAGTATCTTCGACTTGATAAGGAGTGCGCCGGCCAAAATAGCATGCCAGTCTGCATCCGACGACCTGCGAGATAGATTGATGACCTCTTCATTTGTGGACAAGGCTAGTTCATCGTCAGCTCCTATGCGCGTGATTGACAGGCAAAGCCCGCAGAGTGCGGAAATATGTTTCATGTCCGGCTGCGAATTACCATCCACCTCGCCTTGCAGTTCGAGCGCCACAGCTGAACCGAGCCCAAACGAGCAGAGTAGCACAGAGTAATTGAGTAATGCATAGGCGATTTCGGGGACAGGGACGGGGACGCTTTGAGAGTCCCTATGTTCCTTGCAGAGCGCGACTGCCTTCTCCGCTGCATCTATGGATTTGTCATTCCGCTTGAGGTCGCACAAAATATTGGCCTGCAGAGAAAGCACCGATGCGAGATTGAGGCGAGAGTCATCGGGAGTCATAGCGTACAGATGCTTAATAATCTCTAATGCGAGACCGGATATGGTCAAGGCATGCGTGTGCAGTCCCAAGTCGCTGAGTGCTTGGGCCAGCTCGGAAAGCTTGCTCGCAAGCCTAGTGTCATCGATCCCACGGGTATTAGCCTCGAGGCCATCTAAGCAGTCCATGGTGGAAGTATAGGCGATGATCCTATCTCTTTGGAGATTTCCGGTAGGATAATACAGGGTGGTTTCCGGAGGGCCCAAATAGCCGATAGGAGACGCGAAATCTGCAGGGGAGAAGGAAGCACAGGACATGAGTACACGTATGCCGATGCGGCGAAGCGAAATGACGTTGGACGGCTCGCTCTGGGGGACGTGAGATATGAATGCGTGGGCTTACTTCAAACTATGAAAGGTTGCGCGTACCTGATCCACGTAAGCGAGCCTCTGTAGTCCGCCTTCGGCGAATTGCTCTATCTGTTGTTTGATCTCGCGCAGAGCAGGAATCAACCGGCTAAGAGGTGACTTCTGGATTGGGACAGATGGGTTTGCATACGGCTCAGAGATGCAAACTTGGTCAGGCCGCTCTACTGCGTTATGGGTGTGCCCCCGAGGTTCATCGTGCGGGACAGCTGGTTGTGCATGAAATGGTGAGGATTCCGGCGAGTGATGAGGGGACGTTGACCATGTAGATCAGACTCTGGAATAACCAGTCTGTCGGGGCTTTCCTGAGTCCTTACATGCTTTTTGTCCTCCAGTGCGACCTGTTTGTGATGACGGGGAGCACATGTTGTTCTGGAGCGATTCCTTCTCCGTAACTTTGGGTCCTACCTTCGCGCCCGGGATAGGATCAACCGGAGGGCAAGGGATAGATGGCAATGACTAAATACAGTTTGTCCACTACTAGTTGGGACGCGCAGAGAAATATGATGGTTACCTTGACCGTCCTGACAGCATGCTCAAGGGCTCCATTCTCCCAGATAGTTCATCAAGCTGACAGTTCATGCGCTTGAGGTAGGACCATGCGGGCCACGCCAAGCCCCCAAGAGAAAGGTGAAGAATATCGTGGCAAGGGCATCCTCAGATGATTGGCGTATCCATTTGAGGAATGCCGTTTCTATGCATCTGGAAAATGGATATAGGTAATGGGAAATGTCGCAAGTGTTCAGTTTCTTACACCACAACAACAATAGGCGTTACTTGATGTCGCTCTGCTGGAAGTAACTTGCTGAGATTCGATGAGACTTTCGAGATTGAGTATTGAAGCTCATTGGGAGTGGAGCGATGGAGTCAAAGAACGATATGAGGTTTGAAACCTTCTTGGTCTTGGGCGAGGGGCTGTGGAAATTTATGTCCTGAACTCCATCAATTAGCTGACCATCTGCATCGGGAGACACAGCCCTCTCTGCAGGCATTCCATGCTAAAGATAGTAATGGCAACAGTCAATCAAAGGTCTCTCTGCAGACTCATTGACTTTACCTTGTCTCGGGATGGGTGGCTTGATTTAGGTAGTGAACTGGGTATGTCCATTTTCATGGGAGAAAGGAAGGTGCATGCAGTTACCAGAGGGCTCGTACTAATGCTTTTAAGCAGAGTAGAAGCGGTGCTCCGTCAGGTAACGGTGCAGTACGCGACCACACACGATCGACAGCTCGACCACCTCATGTGCCCGTAAATGATTTATTATGTGACAGCAAACTTGACGCCGGTCGGAAACAGTCCAGCTGCGCAAAATGTGCGAAAGGGGGTCTGGAACTTGGAATAGGGTCGGATCACTTTGCCGTGCCCGTAGTGTTGTAGTGTAGGTTGTACTGTAGCGTTGGCGAAGCTTCTCCGGATTCCGGATATCGTTAACGTCGTCCCGTGTCAATATCTGAGCGCTCTATGTCAGTTCACATCCTCATGGAAGAAGGTATTTCAAAGTTAATCCGAACTCACTGCCAGTGACCGCTCGGCCCTCATTTTTCTTCGTGACTGACATTGTGTAGTAGAATACGGAAGAGGGTAGACAAGAGTCGGGGTTTGAAGCTTCATCGAGCTTCATCCCTAACCACTACATCCTCGAGGCAGCACCCGACCCTCCAACGTGGATCAGCCCTAGTTACGCATGTTTCACTTGCATCCACACTTCTCAGGGACTACGGGCTCAAATAACAAGCTGAGCCTCGTCGATCGTTCAGGCCATCCAGGACCTAACCGTCCACGAGCCGTCGGTCTTTGTTCTAGCATTTACTGAACTCCTGCCTTCCCTGCTCGAGAACCTACTTGCGCCCCGACTTGTTCTGCGTGTTCAAGCCTGCCATGCTCTTGTCGGCTTGGCCTTCGGCGCGTCCCAGATTCCCTTCTCCTAACCAGCGTTTCACTTCCCGGCCGACGATGACCTCCCAAAGAGACACGGTACCTTCCTCGTCCGCGCTGACAACCCAAGCACCATCTGGGCTGATTGAAATGCAGCGCACCCGCCCCCGTGCATGCGCAAAATTGAGAGATTTATAATTAGGGAATGGCCGTAAGGTGTTCGGCACACATACGCGGCTCACCGAGATGGTCGCCACAGCTCTTACCGTCGTCCCCGCTTCATTGACTTCGTCCCCTCATACACCAACCAAGTCCGACTCGATGCTCGTCAAGACATGCACACAACGCTCGCAGCACACGATCCATCGTGTGCCGCTCAGGGTCCCGTTTGGGCGCTCTGTACTCTCGCTGCGCTCGTCGTGCTGCTCGGTCCAACGCTCGTGACGAACGCAAAGCTCACGAACACACTCAATGGACTCCTAGCCCTCTTGGTATGCCACAGAAAGTCATCCGTCTGCGTGCTTGCATGTACTGTCTGGCGTTCCTTGGCATGGGCGTATTTCCGGCCACCCCTCCCTCGCAAGCATGAACAGAAGGAAGATGTTGGCGATGGACTTTAAAGACCACTTCAATTGGTACATATCGCCAGAATGGCGGGCTCTTACCGTACATCCAAAATTCGAGTGGTATATATATAGACATTTACAGGAGTTAAATCGAGACAAAGTCACTGTACTGTACTTGCAAATATTATATCCCTCCAACAAGGTTCTGCCAACAAGGTTGGCACTTCTAGTTTGCATTCAGTTTTTTTCGTGGCGAATGTCTTGGGTGGACACGCCAGTCGTTTTAGGCGGGATAGTAGTCGGATCTATCCAATAGCTTCTATCCTTCTTGAATTCCAACAAATTCTGTCCTTGAGACTGAGACTTGCCGCTTCGTCCCGCTGCAGTTTTATCGCTCGAATCACCGATAGAGTGGAGTAACAGAAATAGCTCACCGGTGATTCTGGTCCGCCAAGACTACTCAGCTCCTGGAACCAGGGAAAGGCCTCAATATGCTTATTTATCTCCAAGGCTCTGGCCAAAACGTCCAGCAGCAACTTGCATAGGTGAGCGGTATAGTCCGGATCATCTGTAGCCTTTCGTTCGTGTTGCACTTGAACAGCTTGCTTTGCGTATTCAAACGCATCGTTGGCACGTTCCGTACGGGCAAGACAAGACGACGCGAGTGAGAGCGAGAATATAAGATCGAGACCGTACTTTTCCTTCCCTGATTCGGAACATGCTTCCTGAAAATAGTGAACCGACTCTTCGGCAAAAGTAGCAGCATCTTGCTTTTTTTCGAGTTCGAGTAGGCGATCCGCATACAGATAGAGTGCTTCGCCAAGGCCAGGGGCATCAAGGGGAGATACGTCGCGGAAAACGGTGACGGCAGTTTCGGCAGTTTGGAGTTCTTCATTCTTGTCGCCACCATTTTTACGGAACCTAGCCAGTCGGAAAAGGGCCCAAGCCAAACGTCGTAAGGTTGGCCAGGAACGGATGTTCTCAGGGTCTGCCAGAGCTCGACCGCATCTCGTGACGTCAAGAAGGCCTCACCCTTGCGATTCGCCTCGGAGAGATGGTGGGCATGCGTGTCAAGTGCATCAGCAAGAAAGAGTGAAAAGAGGGGCCGTTCTATGCGGAGGGTGCGAAGGAGATTAATGGCCTCAGCACTGAAAGGACAGGCTGCTTCATCCTGCTTCATTGAGGACAGTATCTTCGACTTGATAAGGAGTGCGCCGGCCAAAGTGGTCTGCCAGTCTGCATCCGACGACCCGCGAGATAGGTTGATCGCCTCTTCATTTGTGGACAAGGCTAGTTCATCGTCAGCTCCTATGCGCGTGATTGACAGGCAAAGCCTGGAGAGTGCGGAAATATGTTTCATGTCCGGCTGCGAATTACCATCCACCTCGCCTTGCAGTTCGAGCGCCACAGCTGCACCTTCGTCCTTGAGCCCAAACGAGCAGAGTAGCACAGAGTAATTGAGTAATGCATAGGCGATTTCGGGGACGGGGACGGGGACGCTTTGAGAGTCCCTGTGTTCATTGCAGAGCGTGACTACCTTCTCCGCTGCATTTATGGATTCG
Source organism: Lactifluus volemus (assembly GCA_022376515.1). Classification (NCBI taxonomy): domain Eukaryota; kingdom Fungi; phylum Basidiomycota; class Agaricomycetes; order Russulales; family Russulaceae; genus Lactifluus; species Lactifluus volemus. Next base: position 54,875 of record WTXI01000092.1, on the reverse strand, counting down.
TCATTCCGCTTGAGGTCGCACAAAATATTGGCCTGCAGAGACAGCACCAATGCGAGATTGAGGCGAGAGTCGTCGGAAGTCATAGCGTACGGATATGCGAGACTGGATGTAGTCAAGGCGTGTGTGTGCAGTCCCAAGTCGCTGAGTGCTTGGGCCAGCTCGGAAAACTTGCTCGCAAGCCTATTGTCATTGATTCCGCGGGTATTAGTCTCGAGGTCATCTAAGCAGTCCATGGCGGAAGTATAGGCGATGATCCTATCTCTTTGAAGATTTCCGGTAGGATAATACAGGGTGGTTTCCGGAGGGCCCAAATAGCCGATAGGAGACGCGAAATCTGCAGGGGTGAAAGAAGCACAGGACATGAGTACACGTATGCCGATGCGGCGAAGAGAAATGACGTTGGACGGCTCGCTCTGGGGGACGTGAGATATGAATGCGTGGGCTTACTTCAAACTATGAAAGGTTGCGCGTACCTGATCCAAGTGAGCGAGCCTCTGTAGTCTGCCTTCGGCGAATTGCTGTAACTGTTGCCTTATCTCGCGCAGAGTAGGAAACAACCTGCTAAAAGATGACTTCTGGATTGGGACAGATGGGTTTGCATACGGCTCAGAGATGCAAACTTGGTCAGGCTGCTCTACTGCGTTATGGGTGTGCCCCCGAGGTTCATCGTGCGGGACAGCTGGTTGTGCATGAAATGGTGAGGATTCCGAGCCAGTGATGAGGGGACGTTGACCATGTAGATCAGACTCTGGAATAACCAGTCTGTCGGGGCTTTCCTGCGTCTTTACATGCTTTTTGTCCTCCAGTACGACCTGTTTTGTGATGGCGGGGAGCACATGTTGTTCTGGAGCCGATTCCTTCTCCTGCTCCGTAACTTTGGGTCCTACCTTCGCGCCCGGGATAGGATCAACCGGAGGGAAAGGGGTAGATGGCAATGACTAAATATAGTTTGTCCAGTACTAGTTAGGACGCGCAGAGAAATATGATGGTCACCTTGACCGTCCTGACAGCATGCTCAAGGGCTTCCATTCTCCCAGATAGTTCATCAAGCTGACAGTTCATGCGCTTGAGGTAGGCCATGCGGGCCACGCAAAGCTCCCCAAGAGAAAGGTGAAGAATATCGTAGCAAGGCCATCCTCAGATGATCGGCGTATCCATATGAGGAATGCCGTTTCGATGCATCTGGACAATGGATATAGAATGGGACATGTCGCAAGTGTTCATTTGCTTACACCACAATAACAATAGGCGTTACTTGATGTCGCTCTGCTGGAAGTAACTTGCTGAGATTCGATGAGACTTTCGAGATTGAGTATTGAAGCTCATTGGGAGCTGGAGCGATGGAGTCAAAGAACGATATGAGTTTGAAGCCTTCTTGGGCTTGGGCGAGGGGCTGTGGAAATTCTGTCCTGAAATCCATCGACTAGCTGACCATCTGCATCGGGAGACACAGCCCTCTCTGCAGGCATTCCATCTAAAGATAGCAATGGCAACAGTCAATCAAGCGTCACTTTGCAGACTCATTGGCTCTACCTTGTCTCGAGATCGGTGGCTTGATCTAGGTAGTGAACTAGATATGTCCATCTTCATGGGAGAAAGGAAGGTACATGCAGTTACCAGAGGGCTCGTACCAATGCTTTTGAGCAGAGTAGAAGCGGTGCTCCGTCAGGAAACGGTGCAGCGCGCCACCACACACGCTCGACAGCTCGACCACTTCATGTGCCCGTAAATGATTTAAGTGACAGCAACTTGATGCCGGCCGGAAACAGTCCTGCTGCGAAAAATGTGCGAGAGGGGGCCTGTAAATTGGAATAGGGTCAGATCACTTTGCCATGCGGCCATCCGTAGTGTTGTAGGTAGGTTGTACGGTAGCGTTGGCTTAGCTTCTCCGGATTCCGGATGTCGTTTATATCTGAGCGCTCTATGGAAATTCAAATCCCACTGACATTGTGTTGTAGAATACGGAAGAGGATAGACAAGAGTCGGGGTTTGAAGCTTTGAAGGAAAGAGTCCTGAGGCGTGCCCAGTCACGCCCACACTGGCAGGCCGATCCGCGCTCCAGTTCACCTCTCAGGTCACATTTTTCTATCACCTGTCGTTGCATGACCTCCTTCAGTGTCGACAACCTTTTTTGCGCTTCTTGTCCAGGTAATGTGATATTGTGTGGTGCTGTAAAATTTCATGCCAGTGACGGACTTGATTTCATGACACGTGGATCCGAGTCCTAGTTACGCATGTTTCACTTGCATTCTCCACACTTCAGTTCACAGCTTCACATGGTTCACACTTCGCTATGCCTCACTCCCCGGGGTCTGTTGATGGGAGTGACCATACTAGTACATGTGTCTCAAGAAGGTACTCTAGAGGGATGGTTTCTCCACCGCTGCCAGTGCGCGGTGTCTTCTATAGTCGAGTCATTTTCGCCTGCCATTTCTGATGTCCTTGGCTACTGGCAGCATGAGGTGATGAGGATTCTGGTCGGGTTGGTGCCACCGGCAGTGGATAGCACAGCTGAGGAAGTGACGAAAGTAGTGGAAAGCAATGGAGAGGCAGTTCCACATTCTCTTCGGGTTTTTTGGGTGATTATCTTTCAGAATTAGCGTGCATGACAAATAGGCGGCGATCTGTTAACGGCTGGTGAGCCAGTCGTCACTGGCTTTGGGCGGGGCGGGGCCATAAGGTATGTAGGTGCTCTGACAATCTATTTGCCCATATTCGGAATTGGACTACTAGTAGCCGTTTTGCATATGCAGAGGCGCAAGGTGGTGTGCACAAATGCGCCACTGCTTGTGTGCTCCATCTCTCCCAAGTTTAGTAGTTCAATACATGGCGCATGACTGTGGTGATGAAAGCCATACTTTTCTGTCATAGAGGTAACTGAGTCTCAATCTGATGGAGGGTTTGATATCTTTGGAAGAGGACTTATTGGATACAGAAACATCCATTTCAACTGATGAAGTGCGAGAGCTAGTTGTAAATGGTCAAATTATCAGCCTCGTTAGATTGTTAAATGGGGAGGCGTCGTAAATTTGTCGAAAACAGTTGAAAACATCAGCTGGTCTATAAATAGCTACCGACATTAGTATGGCAAGTTGCCTTCACTGCACTGTGCAGCAGCACTAGGCCAGACGGCATAAAATTACAGATACGATCCCTCGACACACACTGTTCGATCATCTACAGTATTCACCGAGTTTTTCAGAAGGGTGGCGTGCCAGCGTCTGACTCGTGTAGCGCGTCTGGATGTTACCGAACCGCTGCAACTCTTCCGCGTTGACTCGTACTTTTTGGCCAAAGCCAACCTTGCGTGCAGCACGGCGAATGAATGATGTCCGGTTAGAGTACAGTGACTCATGGATCGACGCGACGCGCGGTGGGCAACGGATCATTGGGACGCCACCACCAGCCAAGGCACGAGTAGCAGCAGCCGTGGCCATATGGTGACGGTCGCGGAGGCATTTGATCACCGTGGCCTTCATTGCAAACTTGATCCCATCGAGAGGGATGAACCAAATAATATTCTGCCAGGCAATGTCAGGATCCACCATTGAAGTGATGAAGAAAAAAATTCTTTACCCAAACCCAGACGATACCAATCCAACCGCCCGAGATCTTCTGGATGCTCGTGAAGCCCCAATTGGCGAAACCAGCAATCATCGAGGACACAAGCTGCGCCACACAGAACGCACCCATCAACGCGTATGACGGACGCTCCATGAAGAAGGATCCGTGAGAGCGAGTAACGAAGATGAGGGCTTGGGAGATTATGGCGACTTGGAGGTAGACGATGGTGTGTAGTTGCTTATCGTTGTGGTCAATCTGGCCAGGCGGAGAATTCAGACTGACATGGAACTTGCGCTGGAAGAAGTCCGACTCGAGGATGACAATAACGAGAACAACCCTATGGAGGCGATCAGAATGCGGTGAGGAATATAAATTCACGGAAGCAACGCACGTGGAAAGTGTCAGATAGATGCCATAGGCTACGGCATAAGCAAAAATTTCAGCCGAGTCCCAACTATCTGGTGTTGTTGATGGAAGTACACAATCGACGGAGAGTGTCATAACGGTGACGTCATTGAGCAATGCAATGATAAGGACCATAAAGGGGGGGAATTGGAACTTGTAAGAGAAAACAAGGATAGCGAAGCAGACGACAATACGGATCGTGACGGCACAGGCATAGATGGAATAGTTCCGCATGCGTTGGAAAATGACACGCGAACCACGGATGGCATGGACGATGGTTGAGAGACCGGGCTCAGTCAAGACGATGTCAGCAGCACCACGAGCGGCATCCGTGGCACCTTGAACAGCAATACCAACATTGGCACGCGAAAGGGCAGGGGCATCGTTAGCGCCATCACCGGTCATAGCGCAGAGATGACCAAGACCTTGGAGGCGCTTGACAATCTCAGACTTGTGTTCCGGGAAGACGCCGGAAAATCCATCAGCATTCATGATCATTTCGTCCAAGGAGTTAAATTGGCTGCACGGAGGAGGTCCATCCTTGAATACCCTGGAGGGATACATGTGGTCACCAAGACCAATTCGACGGCCGGTCTCCTTAGCAATGGAAAGTTGGTCACCAGTGATCATCTTGACCTTAACACCGAACGCGAGAGCATCTTCAATAGTTTGTTTGGTATCTTCACGGGGAGGATCGAAGATGGTGAGAAGACCAACGAGCTCAAAACCGTTGCCTTCCGCATGGGCATCTTCTCCTTCGAGCTCCTCATAGGCGACGGCAACAGTGCGGAGACCACGAGACGCAATTTCCTCAACGTCAGCTTCAAGACGGTTCTCAATTTCATCGATCTTGCTACGTGTGCAGAGTTCAATGACGATACCCACCATACCCTTCGTGACACGCTTCAGCCTGCCAGATGCCTCCTCGCGGTAGGTAATCTCGGTCCGCCTGTCAAGAGGATTGAAAGGCTTGAAGTCGAGGAGTTTGATACCAGCACGAGCCCGGCCCATATCACCAAGAGCACCGACTACAGCAGCATCGATGGAACCCTGGTTCTCGGTTCGAGATGCGTAAGCCGCGAGTAGGATAACATCGTCAGCTGAGAATGCAGCATAGGTCTTGATGGTGGATCTGTCAATGGTGGGCTTGTTTGTCGTGAGAGTGCCGGTCTTGTCAGAACACAAGATAGTGACACTGGCAAGCTCTTCAATGGCAGTGATACGGGTGACAATGGCCTTGTAACTGGCAAGTTGCTGGGCACCAACGGCGAGAGTAACGGATAACACGGTGGGCATGGCAATAGGAATACCGCCGATCAAGAGTACGAGGATGTTGTCCAGACCGGAGCGGTATGACCAACGGAAGCCAGCATATAGCACGAAAATCTCAGCGACGACGAAGATACCGATGGTGAGAACGCAGAAAGAACCGATCTGGGCCAGAATCTTCTGCAAGTGACCGGTGGTGTCATCGTCCAGACCAACAAGCGACGCGGCGCGACCGAAGAAAGTGTTGACACCAGTAGAAATGACGACACCTTCAGCCTCACCCTGTTTGCAAGTTGATCCGCTATAGGATCCAAAGTAAGAACAAAACTTGCGATAGGGGTGAAGACCAAACTCACGAGAAGCACTGGTCCCCCTCCTTTTTCGACACAGGGAGGGACTCGCCGGTGAGTGCTGCCTGATCGATGGACACGTTGATAGATTCGGTAAGACGACAGTCAGCGGGAACGATGTCACCAATTTTGAAAGCAATCATGTCTCCAGGTACGAGCATGGCTGATTCAATCTCGACCCAGCTACCATCGCGCTTAACTTTTGCTTTGGGAGCAAGTGAGTCCATTAGAGCCTTGAGAGCATTTCCGGCACCACGCTCCTCGTAAAAACCAATGGAAGCATTGACAAGTAAGAGAGTGGTGATACCAGCAAAGACCTGCCAATCAGGCGCACGGTGCTCTCCATTAGACAAGGCGATAGCGACGAAGGCAGCAACCTCCATGACCCAGGAGAAAGGATTCCACATAAAACTCAGGAACTGAACAAGCGGCGCCTTTTCAGTCGGATAAGTAAATGCGTCAAATATTGAAAACTGACCTGAAGAAACGGGTTCTGTTCCTCCTGCTCAAGATTGTTTGGGCCAAAAATTTCCAAACGACGCTGAGCTTCCTGAGTTGAGAGACCTTGGTCGTTAGATTGAAGGAGCGCAAAAGATCATCGATGACGATGGTCTCTAGATCGACTTTTTCCTTTCATAGAGGTCGTCCGCTTTGAGTTCGATCTAGAGAGAGATATAAGAAATTCTCTGAAAGAGGAGGCGGATAAGCCTTACCCTTGACATATCGACATGGGCATCTAAGATAAGATCCAGATAAGGGTAGGAACAGGCGGAAAGTTGGTTGTGAGAATACACACGGGTCGCTTTGGGTACATCATCATGTCCAAAATCCTTGTACTCGCGTTTCCTCTTCTCACCATCATCGGGAGACTCATCAGATATTTTGGGGGGACCTGCTGCCTTTTCTACGATTGGCTGGGACATGTCCACCAAAGTGTGGAGGATGAAGGGAGGAACGGATTACTGCAGGAAAGCCCACCTGGCAGCGGAGAGGGGACGGAGTTGAGGAAGAGGCAGAGCAGGGATGGGATGGGATGGATGGGAATTTGGCAAGTCAAGCTAGGCAAGGACCGGGCCTTTTTATCTACAGTTTGCCTCGCAGGACGGTACCCTTCCGACTGCGCCATAGACCTGTCCGACCCCTCGTTGCAAGCCATGCCCCATATAGTTCTCAACTCTAGTGACAGTTTGATGCACAACAAATTTAATAACAGTCGCCTCGAGCACGTCACGCCGACGAGAGTTATCGTCATGTTTTTGAGAGATGAGAGATGTTATATTGGCACACCAATCTTCCCGCGACAACCCTCCGAGGTGACAGTATTGACGAAACACTTTGCCTTGCAGGCCTTGTCAGCGGCGCAAGGCGTTGATCCGGACTATGCCGACGATAGCCGCTTGGGGGCACTGGGCTGAGCCTTTTATGCCGTACGCTCTGGTTTGTATGAAAGTTCAGCCCCCTTCTCGACCGACTCGGAGCCTTGCTGGCAATCCGTGCACTTGGCTGGGTCGCACGAATTCCCCCCAGTCCTTCACACACACACACACACACACACACACACTTCTGACAACTCTCGTCCTGTATCGTGGGACAGATGAGCCCGACTACCAAATTATCTTCGATCCTCCCCGGGCTCCCTATGTCTTCTGGTGCGGCCTCAGAGGCTGCTGGTGGCTCATCAATCGTCTTCCTGTTATGAGAACCGTCGCTTCGGGTTAGTATCCTTCAAACACTGGACCAAGGTCAGTATGCCGGGGACTATGCCCTATGCCACAGATATTTTATGCTAAAGTCATTTGACTTAGCTTCTGCCGTGATGTGTGCCATGAATGGTGTTCAACTAGGCACCAAGCAGCTAGTCGTTCGCTTGCCCGAGCCAAAGCAACTGCATCAGGCAGAAGCTTGCTGCATGATTGGCTGGACACAGCGACCACCCTTGCGGTGCTAGTGGTGCCATGAGCTGCAGATTCTACCCCAGGATGATCCCATTTTCCTCGTCATCTTCCTTGCTCAGGTATGACTCACCCACTTTCTGCTGTCTTGCACGAACGAAGCGATTCACACAATGCCATTCCATAAGTTTGCCTGGCTTTGTGTTGTGCCGGCAGATATCCATGGTGCCATGTGTGGTGACAATCAAGTGAGGACTCATGTGCAGGCAGCCAAGAATCTGCTCATCATGCTGTGCTGATGCCTATCGGTGGTGGAGGAAGTGCCTGCAGGGGCCAAGGTGAAGCAGGCAGAAGCCCTGACATAATCGGTGGAGCTTGGAGTTGCAGCCAAGGCAATAGAGCAGGGCCATAAGGTATGTATTCCATCTTCTTTGCCTGACTTGGGTGCTCCGAGGTGCTCCGACAATCTATTCGCCCATATTCGGAATCGGACTAGCCATTTGGCATATGCAGAGGCCCAAGGTGGTATTCACGAGCGCGCCACTGCTTGTGTGCTTCACCTCTCCCAAATTTAGTCGTTTGAAACATGGCGGATGGCCGTGGTAGCCGGAAGCCGTACTTTTCCGTCGTCGAGGTAACTGAGAGGCGATTCTACACTCATCTATCAAGTTATATCAAGGTTGATGACTTCCACAACTTCTTGGATATCCACCGAAATGGGACATATTCCCAAGGACTTCAATGCGAGGAAGCAATTCCGAGTCAATGCCAGTAAAACATATTCGAATGCCTGAGGGATTGCGAAAAGGAACATCGCTGGCTCTGCTGGGGGTAGTTGATAGCTAGTAAGGCAAGCATTAATAAATGCTATGGTTGGAAGTGGGAAGAATACTTGCCGAGAACGATTGAAAAGCAGCACGGGGATGTTATTGTATTTTTCAGATAAGTTGGCACAGCGCCCAAAATAGAAAATAAATTTGAAAAACCAAAAATTCGGAATGTGTATATCTCGCCGAAATGTCAACGTATGAATGTCGGAGGGGTATCAAAATGATCGGAAAATATGATAGAATAGTTCTATTATCGTCCGAGGGAGGAGAAATTAGATCTAAGAAAATCCAAATTTCGGAGGAGGAGATCATATCACAACCTCCTCTATGGGCTCTACCCCTTCTAATTTGACAATGACAGCTCAAATAAGTCATAATGATATCTCTTAACCATAACCGAAGGTACCGATAGGGCCATGTGAAGTTGGGGCTGTTGGGCGATCAATTTTGAGTCACGTGTTCAGCGCTTAGATTACCCAAGATAGTAGACATTGAAGTTCGGCATCAATTTGATTGCCCAACTTCATGTGGCCCTATCGGTACCTTCAGTTATGGTTAAGGGATATCATTATGACTTATTTGAGCTGTCATTGTCAAATTAGAAGGGGTAGAGCCCTTGGTAGAGCCCATAGAGGAGGTTGTGATATGATCTCCTCCTCCGAAATTTGGATTTTCTTAGATCTAATTTCTCCTCCCTCGGACGATAATAGAACTATTCTATCATATTTTCTGATCATTTTGATACCCCTCCGACCTTCATACGTTGACATTTCAGTGGATATACACATTCCAAATTTTTAGCTTTTTAAAATTTATTTTTTATTTTGGGCGCTGTGCCAACTTATCTGAAAAATACAATAATCGCTGTTGGCCGCAGCAATCACCTTTCACGCTGGTCAGGTCTCTCGGCGCCCGCATCGACGTCAGTGGTCGTTTTCGGCTGTCTTCGTTGGTCGTTGGACAATGCGCGCCGGGGATATCCGAGTCTCACCGAGCGTGATGATGCCCACGTTTAACTGTCGGGTGTTGCATTTTGCAGGCGCTTGGAAGTGCGGGCGAAAAAAGGTTTATACCGTCTGGGTAAAGGACTCGGAACGGCGTTTAAGCGAGCGTACTTTTGTATTCTAGTAACACAGAATGGGCGCGTGTAGAATCGAAGAGTGATTTGCAAGATTCATATATCAATGAGTTCACAGCAGGTGCTAGTGGTAATACTTGGTATTTTGGTATAGAGGGCGGGAAACGGTCCACGTAAGAAATGCGTATCGTACAGGTGAGAAAAATCAGACCAAGAGAGAACAAGGTTGCGTTTAACTATCAAGCACCTTCATCGCCGAACTTGCTACGAATTCCCATCCCACTCCAGGTACCAGTACGAGGGCCAGAGTCCGTGTCCTGATTGTTATCATCGTTCCCGCGCATGTCTTCGTTGCCCTCACTGCGCCCTGAGAAACCCGGACCGAACGTCCCTGCGCCTAACCTGCTGAGGAGACTGTCTGTGAGGCCACCCATGCCTCCACCCATGCCGCCCATACCCCCCAAACGACCGCCTCCAAAGCGGCCATCCGATCCGGGACCGCCCATACCAAAGCCGCCCATACCTGAACCGCCGAGTGCCGGGCCACCCATGTTCAGGCCACCTAGGCCTGGGCCACCCATGTTCAAGCCACCTAAGCCTGGGCCACCTTGATTGCGGCCACCAACGCCGCGACCACCCATTCCGCCAAGGAGGCTACCTAGCATGTCGTTACCGCCAGAGCCGCCAAGCAGACTCCCCAATAGAGGTCCCCTTTCCCGAGGTCTTGGAGCCCGCGCTGGGCTGCCTTTGCTCCAGGGCTGAATATCTCCTCGTCGACCCCTGGTCGACCGAAGCTGCTCAGATCGAATGCGGGGTTGACTTCCCTCCCTTTGCCCTTGTCGACTCGTGGCATGGAACCACTCGCCTCTGCAGGGGGAGCAACCTCCTTTCCGTTGTCAGCACCCGATAGCGGATCTATCCAACAATTGGTCTCCTTCTTGAATTCCGGTCCGATCTGTACTTGAGGCTGAGGCTTGCCGCCGCTTCGACGCGCAATAGGTTCATCATCGTTTCCGCTACAATTCTATCATTATATCATCCGGCATTACTGGCTTGGCAGAGAGAACTCACCCATGACTCCTGGGCCGCCAAGGCTCTCCAACTCCTGGAACCAAGGATAAGCTTCTTCCTGCTTATTCATCTCCGTGGCCCGGAATACAACGTCCAGCAGCAACTTGCCGAGGTGAGCCTTGTAATTTGTTGTACCCGTTCGCTTATGTTGCACTTCAACAGCTTGCTTTGCGTACGCAAACGCATCGTTTGCCCGTTCCGTACAGGCAAGACAGGCCGATGCGAGTGAGAGCGAGAATATAAGATCAGCTCCGTATTTTTCCTTCCCGAGTTCATCGGAACATGCTTCTCGGAAGTACTGAACTGACTCTTCGGCATAAGTAGCTGCTTCTTGATTTTTATCGAGTTCGAGCATGCGATCCGCATACAGATAGAGTGCTTCGCCGAGGCCAGGGGCATCGAGGGGAGAAACGTCGCGGAAAACGGTGACGGCAGTGTCGGCAACTTCGAGTTCTTTATTGAGCACGACCCTGTCGGCATCCTTTTGACGGAACTTCGCCAGGCGGAAAAGAGCCCAGGCCAAACGTCCCAGGATTGGACCAGGAGCGGATATTCTCAGGGTCTGCCAGAGTTCGACTGCGTCTCGTGAAGTCAAGAACGATTCGCCCTTGCGATTCGCTTCTGAGAGATGGTGGGCATGTGTGTCAAGGGCATCTGCAAGGAAGAGAGAAAACAGGGGCCGTTCGACGCGGAGAGTGCGAAGGAGTGTGATGGCTTCAGCACTGATAGGACACGCAGCTTCGTCCTCCCCATTGAAGAAAGTATCTTCGACTTGACAAGGAGTGCGCTGGCTAAAGTGGTCTGCCAGTCCGCATCCGACGACCCGCGAGACAATTTGATTGACTCTTCAATTGTGGGCAAGGCTAGTTCATCGTCAGCTCCGATGCGCGTGATTGATAGGCAAAGCCCGCAGAGTGCGGAAATATGTTTCATGTCCGGCTGCGAATTACCATCCACCTCGCCTTGCAGTTCGAACGCCACAGCTGCACCTTCGTCCTTGAGCCCAAACGAGCAAAGTAACAGGGCGTGATTGAGCAAGGCATAGGCGACTTCGGGGATGAGCCATTTAGAGTGTCCCTATGTTCCTTGCAGAGCGTGACTGCCTTCTCCGCTGCATCTATGGATTCGTCATTCCGCTTGAGGTCGCACAAAATGTTGGCCCGCAGAGATAGAATCGATGCGAGATCAAGACGAGAGTTGTCGGAAGTGAGACTCTCGATGATCTCTGACGCGAAACCGGAGATGGCCAAAGCATGCGTGTGCAGACCTAAGTCGCTGAGTGCTTGTGTCAGCTCGGAAAGCTTGCTCGCCATCCTAGTGTCGTTTCCACGAATATTAACCTCGAGGTCATCTAAACAGTCCATGGCGACAGTAAAGGCGATAATTCTATCTCTTTGAGGATTACCGGTAGGATAATACAGTGTGGTTTCCGGAGGGCCCAAATAGCCGATAGGAGAAGCGAAATCTCCAGAGGAGAAGGAGGCGCAGGACATGAGTACACGCACGCCGATGCGGCGGAGCGAAATGACGTTTGATGGCTCGCTCTGGGAGGTGCAAGATATGAATACGCGAGCCCCACGTTAGACTATGAGGAGGTCGCGTACCTGATCCAAGTGAGAGAGCCTCTGGAGTTTGCCTTCGGCGAATTGCTCTAACTGTTGCTTTATCTCGCGCAGCGCAGGAGATAAACCACTCAAAGAGGACTTCTGGATTGGGACAGATGGGCCTGCATACTGCTCGGAGACGCGGTCTGTAAGAACTTGGACGGGCTTCTCTGCGTTGTGGGTGTGTTCCTGGGGTTCATCATGCAGGGCAGCTGGTGGTACCCGTGATCCCGTGATCGGAGGTCGAGCATGTGCGTCAGGCCCCGGGATACCTGTTTTGTCGGAGCTTTCGTGCGTGTTGACGTGTTTCTTGTCCTCTTGCTTTATAATGACAGGGAGTACGTGTATTTCTGGGGCCGATCCCTCCTGCTCCTGCTCCGTAACTTCGAAACCTATCCTCGCACCCGGGTTAGGATCAATCGGAGGGCTAGATGGCAGTGACTGAATATAACTTTTCAACAACTGATTGGAACCCGCAGAGAAATAGGATGGTCACCTTGGCCGTCCTGACGGCATCCTCAAGAGCTTCCATCCTTCCATGTAGCTCACTAAGCTGACAGTGCACGCGCTTGAGGTGGGACCATGCGGGCCACGCAAAGCTCCCCAAGAGAAAGGTGAAGAAGATGGTAGAAAGGACGTCCTCAGACGATCGGCGTATCCATTTGAGGAAAGCTGTCTCGACGCATCTGGATAATGGGTATCAGGGAATAGGGCATATCACAAGTGCCCAATTTGCTTACACAACAACGACAATAGGCGTTAGTTGATGTCGCTCTATCGGAACCAACTCGCCGAGAGTTGACGAGACATTCGAGATTAAGCATCGAGGCCCATTGAGAGCTGGAGCGATGAAGCTAAAGAATGTTAGGAGTCTCGAAGTGACCTTGGGCGAGGGGCCATGGATGATCCGGTCGGGGGATCCTTGCGGCATCGATTGGCCTTCTGCGCCGGAAGACACAACTTTCTCCACGTAGATTCCATCCTAAAAATAGCAATGACAACGGTCAATCAAGCGCCTTTTTCGCAGACTCATTAGTTTCACCTTGTGTTGAGGTGGGTGACTTGAGGTAGGTAGTGAACTAGATATGTCCGCGTTCATGGGGAGAAAGGAAGGTGTATGGAGATGTCGGAGGGTTAGTGCTTTTAAAAAGAGTAGAAGCGGTGCTCCGTCAGGTAATGGTGCAGCACGCCACTGCCCACGCCTGATACATAATGTCCTGGGCTCGACCAATGCCCGTGTTCTGGACTTAACTTACTGTTAAGTGACAACAGCTTGGCGCCGCAGCCGCAGAATTTCTGTCGATCAGATGTTTGGTGCGCCGCTCAAAAAATAAAAGTGCGCGAACACCTTACATATGGAAAAAAAAAATACCCCTAGAACTTCGAGCCACCACTGGCAAGTTGTCGTACATCTTGCACACTGCCCCGCTACTGCCGCCGATTGACTTCTATTTCCAACTTTCACACAACATACATCGCCTTGAGCCACTAACGTCCGGCGTAATGTTATGTAAGAACTAAGTTAAAAGCTATTGTAACTGCCAGTGCCCTTTTCTGGTGCAAATCAACAAATAATGCCTCGCTTATGATGGTCCTACGAATCCTATGTACACCACTGTATCCGGTCACCTCGCCTAGTCAGTGCTACTTTCAAGTCCTCCGATGCTGTTTCGCTGCTCCACAGTGTGGTAATGTACTAGCGCTTGTTTTGATTAACTCAGTGTGCTGCGCCGCAGCCCTCATGCGATGATAGCGCCCTCCTCGAGTCGACACCTCTCTAAGGTCTGCCTCAGATGTGTCTCCCCATCGTGTTACTTTGAGTGTACCCAGAGATATCTTGTGAAAATTGAAAGAGTTATGACAGTAGCGACAGCACCTCCGAGTCTAAGCACCATTGTAGGGCACGCCAGAACTGCCTAGTGACATCACTTCGACTGATAGATGGTCGGAGCGCCATGCAGGGATATGAATAAATGTCCGAATGAACGCACCTCAAATATAAAGACACGATTCCAATCAATGCTGAATGTCCGTAATGAGTCTGATCAAGGGGAGGTCAATGCAGTTTCAAGTTGGTGCAAAAAAAAGAAAAAGAACGCTGTCCGTGAGTATGAGGACAATGCAACGTCGTCTTCCGGATATCAAAACTGAACATATCTCCGCTCAGGAACGAGCGCGGTGTGCAAGTCGTCCAGACATTGAGGAGGGGACAAAGCAGAGCGAATCATGACGAAATAACAATCGGACGCATGCAGTCCTTGGGACTAGACCGGAAAATAATCCTTGTGCTCCTCTTTGAGTAGGCCAACCTGCATGACAGTTCAATGGCATCGGATCCAATATCCAGAGTAGTGAACAACTTGAACACCCTGGACCAGTGTGGTACTCCCGCATGAAGAACTTGTACGCATCAAATCGATGCAAAGACAGGTACCAATCAAGGGTCTTGTCCAATTTGTTAATCACCGACGCATAGAATAGGACTATATTCCACCTCTCATATCCTGGCTGTGAAAGTATGAAGATAAGTTGCAATGAAAAAAAAGAGTGCTCACTTGAAAGGAACACAACTGCGACTCCGGACTCTCGTGAAAAAGTCCATACAATTTACTTTCTTGATATCAAAGTACTCTGTGCCATCGAAGGTCATAACCTTCGTGCGAGAGTTGCTGGTATGTTCGCCATGACGCTAACGACAAAGTCCCGGACCTGTCAATACTGTATGAGTGAAAGGAATCACTGGTAGCGCGCTCCCTCACCGGTTTCTTTTAATTAGGATGAATTTGAGTATATTTGGAACCAGATCAGCCCAAGGGCAATCCTCATTCTTATTCCTTCTCCAATGCTGTTTCGTTGCGGTACAGCCCTTAGGCAGTGTTGTAGTACATGCTGCGATCAAGGGTTCTCATCTCAGCGCCGTTTTCATATCTTGACTAATCACATGATCGCCGAAAAGGTGGATCAGCGGTAATTGAATGGGCGTTCAACGGTAGTCTAGAGGCATGCAAAGGAGAGTACAACAACATTAACATGGGGGCCCACTGGTCCACCCTGTGTAGCGATATTATATTGGACCAGTTTTGTGAACGAGTGTACAACGACGGCCATCCTTGCAGCAGCGCAAGGATCGATAACGGCAATACCAACATGATGGTAATGAGGTGTCATGTCGGTTTGTGTTTATATGTATCGTGACCAGATGAGAGAAAATGTAAAAGAACCAGAAGGGGAAATTGCACATAAAGAGCCCAAATCAGATGGTCATATATGTGCAATGAACAGCATCAAGCAAAAAAAAAAATGAGAAAATGAAAAAAAAAAAAAAAGTGAGAAGAATGAGAAAAAAGAGACCAAGCAGGATAAAACGCATGCAAAATGGGGTGTGACAGGTAGAGACGATGCGGGCGGTCCCGTCGTGCCGGGACGGGCAATATTTAGATACTAGGAACAGCAAACTGACGGATGAACAGATAGTGAAACATATAGACATGATGCAGGCGATCAGGGGGTTGCATGAGCAGATAGTCCAATGGGACGTGGAACGTGCGGAGAAGAAACACGGGCGTGACTCTAATGCATGATGATGGGTGCGACCAGTATGGTGGATCTATGCCGAGACAGACACTTCCTTCGAGGTGTCGGGCGTACCATTGGCGACAGCAGCGAAGGAGACAGAGAGTTTATGGGGAAGTGTAGGCACAGAGGCCGGTGTCAGGGTTGTGACATCCTGAGAGGCATTTTTGATGTTCTGAAATTCGGTATATGTTATCAGCGTACCATGAAACGAACTGGGGTTACATACCTGTGGCCGGAACTGGTCCTGCCCTTCAATGGCCGCACTGTCTACTTTTGATGCATCCTTACGAACAGCAGGACCTTGTAGTATCTGCGCGGCTGTCGGTCCGGTATGTGTGGCATGCCCGTTGACTTGGGGCGGAGTGGACGAGCCACCGAGCACAGGAAATTCATCCGCGTTCGGGACGCGCTGTTTTGGGGGAGCGGGCGCTGTTTTGGAGGGACGCGTATGCGCGCCGTTCGGACCACGCGTGCCGCGCTCGGAAGGCGTCGTGCTACCACTGCTTCCTTGGCGTGGTACATGATTGCTATTCTGTGGGCGCAATCAAATGCACAAAGAAAAAGTGTGTGTCACGTGAAAAACGCCTAGGAAACCCGCGCCGCAAATCGGCTTACCTCCGTAATTGACAGATTGGCTAAATTTTCCTCCAGGTTCGCCTGCGCATTGCCATTTGCCACACTTTGGGGAGGCGAGCGGAAACGGCCTCCTCCTCGCCCCACTACGTGACCATCAGCCAATACATGAGGGAAACGGCATTCATCTCTGCAAGGGGAGCAGCATAGTTTCTTAGCTTGGAGTGAGCGGAAGAGCTTTGAGATACGCACCCGTTTCTGCAGCGACCGGAAGGGAAGAACAAGCACGGCGGCTTGCGATGGCCGGCAAATGACGGTCGGCGGAAACCCTGCCCCCCGCTTGTGCGACGGTCACCACGTGGACCGAAGCCCTCCTGAGGAGGGGCTTTTGTGGACCGTTTTGTTCGGATGCAGGTGGATAGCGCTGGTGTGCGACTTGCGGAGGCGCAGACTGTGGGAAAGGCACGGAGGGCGACTGTGGTCCTGGGGGGAGGCATGTGCTGGAGGCGGGGGTGGGACGGAAAGAGGGACAGGGAGTTGGTTCGGGTGGGGGTAGGAGGGGGAAACAGGGGACAGGGGGCCGTAAGGGCCGGGAGCAGGTACAGGTGCTCCTGACGGGTTGAACGGAATTTGCACCGGAGGAACAATATCCGAGGTGTTACGCTGGGGCACGAACTGCGGAGGTGGCGGTGGGATAGGCTGGTTGGCTGAATGTGGCGAGACAGGAGAAAGATGGTGAGGAGGGGGAACGCCATTGGGCGGTTGGAACTGAGCGGGTGCCGGAATGGGATAGAAGTTAGGAGGGTAAGGAGGTTGGTCATAAGGAGAGGGGTATTGAGCAGGTGGGGGTACGGGGCCTGGATAATACGGTCCCTGAGGATGGGCAAAAATGCAAGAAGCTCCGTAGCGACAGGCGGGAAAGTACCTGCACGGGATGAGCCGAGCAATTTCCGGAGGGGGGAGGTTAGAGACATTGCTACCCCCTGAGAGAGTAGTTTGATCGTCTGCCGACGGGGGAGACGAAGCGGGTGGGGCAGGGGGAGGAGGATAGAAAGGGATGGCGCCCTCAGGGAGGGGTGGGACCGGCATGCCAGGATAGTAGGCATACGGGCCAGGATGTGGCAAGTAGTAAGCCTTCGGAGGGCCCATGTTGGGATCGTGGATGAATCTCGGGTCCTGGGGAGGGGCGTCAGGATTCACCTTGGGAGCTGCTGCTGAGCGCAACAGTTCCACGATGGTAGCATCTGAGGTGTACTGCTCTGGGAGACCATGGGTGGATGTGTGAGCAGGATTGGCACCTATATGGGAGGGTGTTCGATGAGTGTCAAGTGTGGGGACGGGGAGCATGTGGCACACCATGATCCAAGAGCGCCTTGACCACGTCACGATGGCCATTTTTGACAGCAGCGATGAGAGGGGTCAGACCGTCCTGGTCTTTGAGAGGGGACATGGAGGAGGTGGGTAAGAGAAGATGAAGAGTACGATGAAGAGATGAGTGCAAAAAAAAAAATAGAGAAAAAAGGACCAACCTTTTTCTTCGATATCTAAAGGGGAAGGGTGGGCAAGGAGATGGTTGAGTTTGTTGATGTCACCGTCTGAACAGGCATTGAGGAGATCAGAGACCATGATTTTGAAAGAGAGAAAATGAAGAGAGAAAGAGATGAGATGAGAAGAGACAGTGAGGAGCTGTGAGAGAGTGGTGGGTAGTGAAACTGACACCACTCACAGGAGCAGCTCAGGTCAGCATTAACCGGGCGGACGCGTTGGACCAATCCGGCCGAGCGCTCCCAAAAATTTAACTGAGCTGGGAATGGAAATACTACAGATCAAGATCTCATCTGATCATCACAAGCGCTCACTCCCAATCAAGGTAGATCCCCACTTCTCTACCATACTGACAGCATAGTCACATGTACTACTAGCTACACCCATCAATCCTCAATACCCAGCTTTTTCATCAGCGCCCGCGCAGGCCCCCCCGTTTTCCCAGGCAACTCTAGCTCCTTTACCATCGGTAGCTCCAGTAGCGCCTGGGCCCTTTCACGTACATCCCGGCCTGAGTTAACACATGATAAGTATGTTTCACCACCAGATCGCAACTTTTTTTTACACACCTTCATATAGCACTTCATATACCTGAAATCCATCCCTTACATCAGCACAACTGTTACGTTGGGATGGAATCTAACGCACCGCATTGGCAAGAGGGGCCGGGACATCAAGATCATCGACAATAGCCTTCAGACCCTTTGCAGTCGTAACGCCCTCCGCAACACTTCCAAGGGTTTGGAGAACCTTTTCTAAGCTTTCTCCGCGTCCAACTCTGAGTCCTACCGTGTAGTTACGGCTTGTTGATGAACTACACGTCAGAAATAAATCCCCAACGCCCGCCAACGACAGAAATGTGAGCGGATTTGCCCCATACGCTACACCAATTCGGGTCATCTCGGACAATCCGCGGGTAATTAAACCTATGAAGCGCCAAGGCACCCTTTGGTCATCGATGCCGGTCAAACTATGAAGACATCATCACGACTGACTCGCTCTCGTGTTGTTCTCGAAACCCAATCCTTCCGCCATACCGGCAGCGATCGCATACACGTTTTTAAGCGCCCCTGCCAGCTCAATGCCGATCGGGTCGTTGCCTGTGTAACTGCGGGTACGTTCCGTCAGGAATCACGCGCCTATGTTCCAAATGGGATCATGCAAACCAACGGAACCACGGCTGGTGGAAGACAAGTGAAGCCCTTTCAGCATGATCTTCCGATAGGGAGGCGATCGAGACCATGGTTGGTTGCCGCCTTATTACTGCGCAAGATAGATCTATCAGTGTACCTCTGGCTGTATTCGCCGTGTCATACTTTCACTCGCGAATGATGGCCCGGACTGGGAAAAGAATCGTAATTCAGACGTCAAGTTCCAGCAATCGGGAAGGTGTTCCGCTCACAAGGAAGGTTGAGACCCTGGCAACATCTTTACCACAAGTATCCGCAATGATCTCGAGTGTCAAGGCGTTCGTACCAGTCTCAATACCCTTGTTCACAAATATGAGCAAGGGAAGGTTCGCGCCATCAAGTCTTGATTGCAACTTTGTCAGCAGTACCCTATGTCAAGTCGTACATATGCGCTCGCAGGAAATTTATAAAAATGAAATAATACCTGAGTCCCTCCGTGGGTATGGCAAACAGTAAGACATCCATATTTTTGATAAACTCCGCATCTGGAAGGTCCGGTCCTACGGCACAGATGGTGTTCGGGAAGCAATGACCCTTTAGATATTGTGGGTTTTTGTGGTGCTGATTGAAAAACTCGACAACGCTCTTTTCACGCGACCACATAAAGACCTCGTGTTCTGAGTCTCCGAGGTGGTCCGCGAGACAACTTCCAAAATTTCCGGAACCAATTACGAGAACTTTGTTTTTCGTGAGTGATGAACTAGACGGCATCCTGAATGCTCGAGTGTATAAATGGGTGTATCTAGTTGGGATATGGACGGAAATTGAGGGCAGAAAAATAGGTCGTGTGAGGGGAGTGAGAGAAAAGGTTTTTTTATGGGGAAATTGGGGAAGCAGGGGTAATAGTCTACGCATCCAGGTGACCCGGTTAGCTCTTCTCCCTTACCCCAACGATGGGTCTGAATTAACTTGACTTTCCGGATCGCCGACGATGCGTGGCTGTGACCGTCACGATGCTTAATCAGGCTATGCTGTGACAACGACGACAATAATTCAGAGCCACGACAAACGATCACAGGCGTTGCGCAGAACCCACACTCGTTTCTCTACCTTTTACCTTCTCCTTAATCTTATCTATTTCAACATGCCAGTACAGGACCGTACAAACGAATTCCTCGCTTGCGTAGAATCCATTCGTAACCGTTCCTCATTACCTGCAAGAAATCCCGACAAGGAGCGTCTTCTTGACAAACAAGCTCGCACTGACAGTAAAAGCGAGTTTACCCGCATGGCCAGCGCAATTGGCAAAGACATCAGCAATACATCCGTCAAGCTTGGAAAGTTGGCACAGTGTGCGCTTGAATGCTTGCTTCTTCATTCAACAGGTCACTGACAGTGATGCTCGCATAGTGGCAAAACGTAAAACGCTTTTTGACGACAGACCGGTTGAGATCAGCGTACGCGGCGTACCCTCTGATTCCATGCTATGCCAGCCTCTCATAGCATAATAAACCTCAGGAACTCACTTTCGTTATCAAGCAAGACATTGCAAATATTAACAAGGAGATTGCTATGCTCCAGGCGCATGTGAAACAACGTAAAGCGCAAGGGGGTTCCAAGTCGGCAGAGGGGAAGCAAATTGAGGAGCATAGCCACAATGTCGTCGTGCTGCTGCAGAACAGGCTCGCAGACACGAGCATGACATTCAAAGATGTGCTAGAGGTTAGGACTCAGGTATGTAATATCGCCCATTCCCATGACAGCTCTGGCATCTACTCGGAACTAGAATATGAAAGAATCAAAAGACCGAACAGAACAATTTATGTACTCCGCAGCAGCGGCAGCGAATCAAGCACCGCCCAGTCAGTTTGCATCTGGTGCCGTCCCTTACTCGGACTGACTAGGCCCGTTCCAGACTCGTTCCTTTTTTCGAACACACAGCGCCAGGATTCGATGGGTGACATTCTTCTGGCAGCTCTGATACGAAAGGCAAGGGACGGGCAACGCCAAATGATGGCATGCTAGCCTTTGACCTTGAACACGCCGAGGGTGGATTGGGCGCGCCCAATGGTGGCAGCGGCGCGTTTCAGCAGATGCAACTTGTGGAGCAACAGGTACGTCTGACCCCTTTCTCCCCGACCAAGCTCCGCATTAGGTCATTCTGACGTTCCCGTCATTTGCTCATGCAGGACAATTACATTCAATCACGATCCACGGCCATCGAATCGATTGAGACTACAATCGCAGAACTGGGCCAGATTTTCAACCAACTTGCGAATATGGTTGCTGAACAGCGCGAGACGGTTCAGCGAATCGACGCTGACACACTTGACATCGCGTCGAACGTCGGAGGCGCACAACGCGAGCTGCTTAAGTACTATGCGAGCATTTCGAGCAACCGGTGGCTCATGCTCAAAGTCTTTGGCGTTCTTATTGTTTTTGTGAGTCTTCCTGATTCGAAACTCGTGCTTGACTTGTCAAGGGATGTCAATCTGACTGCTGCACTTTTCAGTTCTTGATTTTTATCTTAGTATCATAATAGATTCATCCCATGTGGCCGCGCCTCGGTGTGGTTGTAGACACTCATGCATATGTCTCATGCATCACGGACTGCCGTTAAATATACCTAATTCGCACACATACAACATGCTATCCGAGAGGCATTGCGTTTACGCCTGTGCCCAAGCTTTTTGACCGTGTGCCACGCTTCTTTGCAATCTTCTTGCCCCCTCTGTGCTCACCGCCGTGTTCCTTGTCACTGACCGTCCAGGTGCGCTTTGTGCGAGGTACGTCGGCTTCCCCTGATGTTGTCGAGAAGCGCTGTGGCTGCGAGCTCAAAACCCCGTCCGCCTCTCCCTGTGCTGTCCCCGCCTTGGTCAACCGCCGCGTCTACAAAAGCGTCCCTCAGCATGTCAGTGGCGATGAACATGCAATGAAAGCTAAAGAAAATGGGACGTACACGCTGTGCCGTGAGTTGCTTGTTCCGGGCTTTAACCTTGGTTAGTCGCGCATCGCCCTTCCCCCCGCCGCCCGCGGTGAGCTCAACGTTGATTCGCCGCCCGTCCAGCTCAGACTGGTGCAGCTTCAACGCAACTTGCAGGGCGGGACGCGTTGAGAACTCGAGGAATGCACAACCCTTGGACTTGGTGACCGTCGCGGCAGCTCGCGTGACCTTGGGCGTGAGTAGGCGCACTGTCGGAGGCGGGTCTGGGCGCGCGCGCGAGTACGTTGAGATGGTGTGAGGTGAATGAATGCTACAGGAAGGCGAAAACAGACACACCACACATAGCGAAATGGTTTTGTATTGCTTCGCGCGTGGTGGTGTACTTGAGATTCCCTTTGACCGACGGAAATCGTTCAGATCGGACTATTAGAATGGCGAAGGGCAGACGTACCAATAAATAGAATATACCGTTGTTTGCTGCCCTTGTTCGTTGTGTTCTCAGATTCATGTTCGCTGCCGCCGTCGTCATCCTCCACGTCTGCCGTATCGTCCTTCTTGCGAGTTACGATAGGAGCCGCCTGAGAGCCATGAACAAGCTTGGCCTTCTTCGCTGCCGGCGCCGATGACCTGCCGTCGCCATCGTCCCTGCGCCGTTTCTTCTTCGAGTCCCTCTTCTTCCCCCTCTCATTCTCCTTCGTTGTCCGAACCCCAACCGCGGTCTTCGTATCCTCATCGCCCTCCGTACAGCCTGCCATCTCAGCCAAAGCCTGACTCTCCATGGCAGGCACCGCATTAAGAGCGTCCTCATCGTCATCGTCGTCGCCAATCAAGTTGTCTCCGGTAGAGGGTCGTCGTCGCGAGTGTACCGGTACAAGAATTGCTTTGCCCTTGCCCTTGTGGCTGCGATCACGGAAGGCATTCGCCTTTTTCTGCTTTTTGGTTAGACGCGTGGGTTGGTTCGAGGGCATGTACAGTATTACAGTAGCTTGGACTTGCAAATGGTGCCCCGCGCCATCTGCGGCTGTGACGCGGGCCGTGAATGTTAGGGCCCCGAAAAGGGAAGTCTTCCTGCGCCCCCACTGGCACTTTTGTTTCAAGCGTTAAGGATCATCAAAGCCAAGATGCGGGTGGTGTAAATGGTCTTGCAAGGCCACAAACTTGAAAGTGTGCTTTTGCTGCTTGTTTTGCTGCCGCACTGGCATCCTGCCGTACTAGAATCAGCTGACATGGATGGGCATCAATCTGGAAAGAGAAACCGCCCAGGTTCTGAGCCATACCAAACTTGGAGGTGTGGGGAGTCACAAGGGCTGCCTTATTTTTGAGGTTGTGAGACCTAATCTCTCTTGAACACCACCATACGCTTTCTCCAATGTCTCAAACCCGTCCCCACCAGGGCATCAACATAGGCCAGTGTGAGCATCTAGAGGCAGTTGAACTTGAAGCGGGTACGTCACCTGCGGGTTTGACCTCCTCGTCCAGTTTCACCTACACGTTACTTCCTAGACGACTCCCCAGACATATCTCATCGTATGCCTCCACAATCTAGATCTGAACACCTCGAAAACTCTATCTCCTTCAAGTATCTTGAGATGGTAGAGAAAGAAGACAAGCACCTATTTACATCCATATCAACGATTGTTGATAAGATTGTCGTTTTTGTATGTCCTTCTATTAGCGATTCACCGCTCACGATTAAACATCCGGCATCGACTTGAAATTTATAGGCTGGCTTGTTTTCCGCCTCAGTCGCAGTGTTAATTTCTGTGTCGATCCAGGATCTCAGGCCAGTTCCGCAGGACACCTCCACATTCTACCTCGCTAATATCTATCAACTTCTCGCCGAGCCCAACATATCACACGCCTCCATCCCCTCTCCTTTGGCTAACCCACCCGCCTTCTCTCCACCGAAATATGCCATTTGGGTGAATTCTCTTTGGTTCCTGAGTTTGTCTATCAGCCTCGCATCGGCTCTTTTGGCGACATTACAACAACATTGGATACATTCATACATGGCCATCCAGGCAGTACAGATCCAACCATCACGCCTTTCCCGGGCGCATATGTTTCGCCATAAAGGTTTCGAGAAGTCGGGCTTTGTCTGGATATTCACTATCACCAGTGGCCTGATACAAATTTCCCTGTTTCTCTTCTTTATCGGGCTTCTCATCTATCTCTTCAACGTCAATCAGATCGCATTCTGGGCTACTGTCTGGTTTATTGTGACTTCCGTCATGACATACCTGATCATCACATTGATGCCAGCTTATTGCATCGACACCCCATACCGTTCAGCATTTTCGATTCCGGCCTGTAAGGCTTTTGCTTCCATAATACGTTGGATCTTCGTTGCCCTCAACTCTTTCCGATGGGTTAAGTATCCAGACACAGAATATTTCCACTTCTTGCGGGACATAAATCGGATAGGGTACTCGATGGCCTATTTCCTAAACGCTTCCAAACCATCTACAAATATCGAATGCCAGATTCTGGATCGGACGATGGACAGTATGACCCTTCCCGAACTGGAATGGTCTTTTCAGCGATTCTGTGACTTCCCGTTCCAGGACGCTCGACTCGGACATCCTCTCCCGGGTCCGAGAATAAAGGAATACAAGTGGTCATCCGCTGTGGCGCGTTTTTCTTCCAGTACTTTTTTTTCCGGTTCACTCTCTGGGTGGGATAAGATACGGCGGTTGGGCCTCTGCATGAAGGTAGCCGACCTTGCAGATGTCCCCGACGCTGGTCTGGAGTTCCTTCATTCCGTTTTGG
Source organism: Lactifluus volemus (assembly GCA_022376515.1). Taxonomy (NCBI): domain Eukaryota; kingdom Fungi; phylum Basidiomycota; class Agaricomycetes; order Russulales; family Russulaceae; genus Lactifluus; species Lactifluus volemus. The sequence goes on along the minus strand of WTXI01000092.1, from coordinate 30,275 downwards.
ATCGCCAGCACGTGCTACGATATTTTGCTAAACCGGGGGATATTATGAGAGGGAAACCCGCCAAACGCGACCAACAGGTTGGTTTTTGGGCGCAAATCCTCATCGCTGTTATCATTGCAGATGTACAGAGACGATCACGGTTGGGTCGCACTTGTCGAGGACCAGTTGGGCGAATCAGAATATATAGTTCAAGGCTACCATCTCCGTGGTGACAATAGCGTGTTACTTATCAACTTGATTCACATCACTCGCCAGATCATTCGTTGTTGGGAGGACAAACACGATCTGGCCCGCACCGCGTTACCACATATATTTCGATCACTTTCCAATTTTGACATACGGGACATCCCTCTTGACCTGCAGCACGACTTCCTTGCCTTTTGGGATGGAATCAATCGAGAAGCACCGACCAGCGAAATTCTCTGGGAGATCCGTGACAACCTTAGTAATCTCCGCGACACCTTGAATCGAGATAGTGACGACTGGGACACCCCCACAGTACCATCATTTCCCTACTCTGGTCCCCGTGGCAATCCACCTGACCCAACGCTCCTTGAAAAGTCGGTCAATGAGCCCACACTTACAACCATTACCTCAAACGATTATATTTCCGCTAGCGTCACTGACCCCTCTCCTCGCTCACCCTTACCGGTTCCAGAACATTCCATCGCAGAACCTACCGATGGGTCGCTACATGGTGGTGCCTCTGATGAGACGCAACGCATCGCGCAAGTCGATGCGTCCCCCCACTCCACTCCCGAGCCCCTCAAACCCCCTGGCCCAACACCAGATAGCGTTGCTGACACCTCATCCACTGGCAGAGACCAGTCTACCCTTGGACATGACCCCAATAGTCTACCTCTCGATGATATGAATTCGCCCACGGATGATGCATCTGCTAATATCTCCTCTGGCGTTGGGGTTCAGTCCCCACCTCCCGCCCCCATATCTGTCCCTTCGCCTGCCATTCCGCAGGTAGCTTCTGCTTTAGACCCCAGCGGAACAGCCACTGCACCTTTCAGCACGCGACACGAAGTCCAAGACCTGAAAGATCCAGTTGAAACGAGATCGACCTGTATATCACGCCAGCCGGATCCGTCACCTGAACAGTGCGACCGATCAAACATTGACACCGCAGTCCCGCATGGCTAAAACGAGTCGAATTCATGACTTGCTGATGGTCTTTGTAAGTTTCAGTTTCACCACTTTCACGTCAAACATTGTTCTAGACGATGTTACTCTGCTCCAGACATATGACAAATGGTGAAGGCCTTGAAACAGCCGTTTATAGCACATTTTCTTGGAAAAAGAGAACATTTCTTCCTATTTTAGTGTCCCCCTCTGTTACACACTAGCCCTTTAAACGCTCAGAATCCATCCACCTGCTCCGATTTTTGATTAGCAGCGTAGTGATCGTCATCATCACAAAAGAGGAAAATCTAACACCTATTATTGGGCCTGTCTGATGCATAGCGCAGGGAATCGATACTGCTAAGTTTCGTCGGAGTTTCGTCCTGGGCCCTGCCTTGAAACCAGTGTCTGCATGAGGGCATATGGCCGGGACTGGCCCCGCGCCGGCGCGCCAGCCATTTAATTGCACGTGGTAGACCGTGGGGATAAGTCCCCGAAAAAGGACGACTGTACCACGCGCCACGCCAAGTACCTTCATTGGCATGTTAAAGGTCAGAAACTCTTCTGAGGCCATAGACAAATGTGTACTTGCTGTTGCTATTGGGGCCAGCGACGTTATTGACTGATGCCAGGTGGCCACCGATTTGGGCTTGAGAGACTGCCCAGGTACTAGTATCCATACATCACAGGTCGCTAATACACCCAGTGGAAGTCACGAGCCTGGGCCTGCCTCATGTTCGCAATGAGGACGTGACCCTAGTTTGAAGTACCTGTCAGAGACTTACTAGTACACGAACTTCTGTTGCATCGCTCCAGAACTCTCCGATGTCTCCAACTGATTCCCACATCGACGTACGTGAGCATCCAGAGGCGGTTGAACTTGAAGCAGGTATGTCACCTGCAGGCCCAACTCGGACTTCCTCCCGGCAACCAATCTTACCTACACATTACATAGATGACCACCCCGACCTACCTCGGCGTATGCCAAATCATCTACCACGACCTAAATTTGTTGATCCCGAAGGCTCTATCTCCTCCAAATATCTAAATATTGTAGAGAAAGAAGACAACCACATTTTCGAATCTGTATCAGACACTACTGACAAGACCGTCATCTTTGTAAGCCTTTATTTTTGCCGTTCACCATTCCACGTCGAATCCCAGTTGAAAACTATAGGTTGGCTTGTTTTCTGCTGCAGTTGCCGTGTTGGTTGCTGTCTCGATCCAGGATCTCAAGCCAGCTCCTCAGTTCTACCTCGCCAATATCTATCAACTCCTCGCCGAGCCTAATGGATCCTATGTACCCACCCCATCTGCTTCGGTTAACCAACCTACCTTCTCTCCACCGACATACGCGATTTGGGTCAACTCCCTCTGGTTCCTGAGTTTGTCTATTAGCCTTGTATGCGGTCTGCTGGCCACATCACAACAACATTGGATCCGCTCATACATCATGGTCACCCAGGCACCACAGATCCCACCACGACGCCGCGCGCGGATTCATGCATTCCGTTACCGTGGCATCATGAATTCAGGCTTTTTCATGGCATTCGATATCACAGGCACACTGATACATATTTCCCTGTTCCTCTTCTTCATCGGCCTTCTCATATATCTCTTCAATATCAACTTCACCCTATTCTGCGCCGTCGTCTGGTTTATTGGGGCTTCTGCGATCGCATATGCAATAATCTCATTGATGCCAGTTTGTCACATCGACAGTCCCTATGGTTCACCCCTTTCATTTCTGCTCTATTGGCCTTTTGCCGGCACTCTATATGGGATCTTACGTATTCTCAACACTCTTGTTTGCGTCGGGAATACAACCTCGGAACATCTTCACCGCTTGAAGACCATATACTCGGAAGGGTTCGCAAGTGCCTTCTTAAGATCTGCTCTCAAACCATCTTTGGATATCGAATGCCAAATTATGGATCGGACGATCGACATCATGGATAATCCCGAACTAGAATGGGCATTTGAGCGGTTCTGTGACTTCTCTTCCTCAAGCGTAGTCGGTGACACCCAACGTCCTCTCGCAAAAATAAACGAGTCGAAATGGTCGTCCGCTTTGGAGGCGTTCTCTGACAGCACATTGTCATCCGATTCATCCGATTCACTCTCCGAATGGGATAGGATTCGACGGTTGGGCCTCTGCATGAAGGTAGCCGACCTCGCACACGCACCTAATGTAGGTTTGAATATCCTTGGTCGGATTTTTGATCTCCAGAATCCGGTACTGCAATCTATTGAAATGGGGGATATTCTAAGGACGTGGAACAGAAGCAATCAGGAGATTAGTTTTTGTACGCAAATCCTCGTTTCGGGAATCATCGCGAACGTACGGAATCGCGACGATCGTTGGGTCGTACTCGCCTCGGATTTGTTGGGCAAATCGGAAGATGAAGTACGAGGCTATCGTGACGGCGGAGATGGTAACGTGTTACTTGCCAACTTGATCCATATCACTCGCCAAATCATTCGCCCTTGGAAGAACGAACAGGGTGAGGCTCGCGACGCGCTCACGTATATTTTTCGGTCACTATCCGACTTTGACATACGGAATACCCTCCCTGAACTGCAGCACGACTTCCTCACCTTGTGGAATGAAATCAATTCCACAGAAATTCGTGACGACCTTCGTAATCTCCGCGACGTTTTAACCCAGCTTGAAGGTAGAGACAATGCCCTAACAGCACCTCCGGTCCCCGACTCGAACCCCCCTGGCCATCCGTCTGGCCCAATTTTCCTCCCTCCTCACCCACCCTCACCGGTTACAAATCATCCCACCGCAGAACCTGCTGATGGATTGTCACTTGGTGGTACATCTGATGCGACCCATAACATCGCGCACGCCGCTGTGTCACCCGACTCCGCTCCCATGCTTCCCGAACGCCACGGCCTTTCAAGAATTTCACATGCAACGAACAAGGTTTTCACCAGGGCGACCAGGAAGACTCGGAGACGAGCCGCTGTGACACCAGGCAACGCTCCCGACATCTCATCCAAAGGCCAGTCTACCCTTCGGCATGAACCCAATGGTGACATGCCTCCCGTTGATTCGTCCACGGATGTTGGCTTTGGTCCTGAATCCCTACCTCCTACTCTCACATCTGTCCCATCGTCTGCCATGCCGCAGACAGCTTCTATTTTACCTAATGGAACAAGGACAATACTGCTTGGTGCGTATCACGGAACCCAGGACCACTCAGATCCGTCCCCCGAAATTCGCCACAAGTCTGCTTGATCCTGCATGGCCGAAACCGTTCCCGAGTTGCCGACGGGTCTGTGGGTAATTTCCTTTTCAACTTCCTGTCAATGCTCAACATTATTGTAGATAACCTTTCCACATGAAACGTGTTTCATACTATTTCCATGTCTCCTCTGTTACAAAACGCTCGTCGGGCTTTAGAATCCGGTCATGCCCTGCCATTCCCTCTATCTCTTTGATTAGTAGTGTACTAGTAGTGACCTTTATATACGAGACAATTTAATGCCATTATGGAACCTATCTGATGATGATTAACGCATAACACAGGGGATTCATACTTCCTTCCATGACCCGGGCTTTTTTAGCAACTTGCAGAGCTTGTTCTAGAACAAACCCTAGCGCCACTGGCACCGAATTCTGATACATATCCGATAACTAGAACTTATTCAGCGTCTGAAAAGAAGGGCGCCGAGTCAGCGAGGTACAATGCAAATGGTAAATTAGGACACCATGAAAACGTATGAATAACATCAAAGTTAGCACTGCATCGCGAATGTCATTCGTAGAACGGAGATATGACACGCCCTTGTCGTCAGCCATGGTTCAGCCGACCCCAGACAATCCGGATATCACGGCGGTCGACGTCATCCCAGTGTGGAGAACTCGCGGTGATACACTTCTACACCAAGGATACGCTAGTTAAGAATCTTGGCAGGGTATCCATCAGAAATATGTTCGAGTATGCGAGTCCTGAAAGTATTTGCGGCAGAGATACAGGACTCGGAGTAAATCATAGTCGTACGCCAATTGAATGGCTCCGAGTCGGATCAGCCGGCTGACGAGGAGCCGGACTCCGACTCCGAGTCGGAGGTGCAACATCTCCTCCGCTGCCAGTAAATATCTTATTAGGGCGATTCCACTGGCAGTTCTTTTTTTTTTTTGGAAAGCGCTTTTTATTTGGGAGTTAACTAAGATGCTAACTACCTAAATAAAGTGCTAATTGTCAGGAGATTTACCATCAGCTTATCTTAGCGCGCTGGAGCCGGGCCGGTGGACCGGGGAGAGGACGAAAATGCATTTACGCACATCCCTGGAAGGGGATAGTGTGGGACTCAGGCCACTTCACCTGGGGTCAGCTATCATGGCCTCCTACCCACTAAAACCTCACGATTGTGGAGCCAGTTGTATGGGGGATCCCCATGCTATCTTAGGATGAGATCCCAGGTGCAGGATACTGTATTGTCATGGTGAACTTCTTATTTTGTTTGATTTTAGCCGTGACACTTCATGTTTTTAGTTTGGTGGTCGGTTTGGTGGCTTATGGTGCAGGTAGGTGCGCAGATTCTTCATTGTGGGCAGGTTGCCAGTGGTGCGGGTTGGTGAATGTGACTGGCCCGGGCTCCGGGCCGAGGACTGGGACGCGTGGTTTGGGGCAATTGTTTTGTTGGTGCCCGTAATTGTAGTGTAGGTCACAGTGGCAGTGGCATTGAGAATTTACGATGTCTTGTAGTTGCTTATGCTAGGCAGTTCTTTGTAGTAGGTAGTACAGTACTAGCAAGTAGTACTGTAGTGACATCTTGTGCTGTGATTGAGTGGCATGCAGGTTGGTGGGTATGGTTCATACTTTATACTGTTTGTTGGGCTCTCCAAGTCTCAATGCCTCGTAGGGTTTATGATATTATGGTGTGTGTGTTAGGGGGTCGTGGTGTGCGAGAGCGGTGTGTCGCTCACCCTTGCCTGGTGTAGGAAAAACCCGCCATGGTGGTGGTTCGGGTTCAAGGGTCCCCCTCCACTGGCAGTTCTTGGATGCCTGCGCAGCTCAATCCGGGCCGGTTGACCGCCATTGTCTTGATCCTCGCTGCAGAAGCACGCGATCCTCATGCGTGCCAATGCGCTCTCAGTTCATCTCAAGACCTGCTCAAACACGACTATCTTGTCCACACCCTCGCTCGATGGGATAAATGAGCTCAGTAAGTACATTATTGCCTTTTTCCACGGCTGAGCCCGCCCAAGCTAACTCAAGTTAGCAGTCGTAACGGCACAGCCTAATGCAGCAGCTCCCAACGAGGTTGCCACGTACAGCTAAATATCGTCCTCGCATTTGCACCCACTGACGCCACCGTACACGAGGTCAACATGATATCCCTGTGCTCCCTTCTCTTCTTCCTATTCGCATTCGCATTCTCCTTCCTTGTCCTTGCCCTCACTGTACCCTCAGGCTTCGTATCCTCACCATGTACTACCACCAGGGCCTGGTTCTCCAGTCAAGCACCGCAGCATCCTCGTTTTCATCGTCACTGACATCGCCCCCTTCGCCGATCAAGCTGTCTTCGATCAAAGGCTGTTGTCGTGCGCGTCCCTTTGCAGACCTTGCCATTGCCATTGCCCTAGCGCCTGTGATCGCAGAAGGCAGCTGCCTTTATCGGCGTTTTGGTTAGGCATATAGGTTGGTTCAAGGGTATAATAACCGGGACTTGTAAATTGTGTTGAGCCTGGGCTCTGTACATAGCAAGCACCGTTTGCGCTAACACGGCCGTAGATTGTGTTATGGAGGGATAAACCTCCGAGAAGTTATGGATGGACGGCCACTACTTTGGATGGAAGGGTCGTCCAGAGGCCATCCAGGTATCACAGGCTAATCAGCTAGTAAACATAGACGTACATGTGGACGTTGCGAGAGCTGCCTCATGTTTGCAATGAGGTTGCGGCCTTCTTAAAGTGTTTGTCGGGGACCTACTAATACAACCATCTTCTTGCGCCTTCAAGTCACATATCCTCAACAATGCCTGGAACTGATTCCCACATCGACGTAAGTGAGCCTCCGGGGAAGGTTGTACTTGAAGTAGGTAAGTCACTTGCAGGTCTGACCTCCCCGCAATCGATGTCACTTACGTCGCTACGCTAGATGACCCCCTCGACCACTCTGTCACCTCTAAGTATCTAAAGATAGTAGAGGAAGAAGACAAGCACATTTTTGAATCCGTAGCAGAAACTGCCGATAAGACCGTCGTCTTTGTAAGCCTTTATGTTAGCTGCTCACCATTCCACGTCACATACCAACTCTGAAAATATAGATTGGCTTGTTTTCTGCGGCAGTCGCCGTGTTGGTTGCTGTGTCAATCCAGGATCTCAGCCCATCTTCTCAGTTCTACCTCGCCAATATCCAACAGCTTCTTGCCGGAAATGTATCCCAAGTTACCGCGCCCCCTCCTTTGACTGACTCGCTTTCCTTCTCTCCACCGCCACACGCGATTTGGGTGAACTCCCTCTGGTTCCTGAGTTTATCTATCAGTCTTGTATGCGGTGTACTGGTGACATCGCAACAGCATTGGATACGTTCATACATGATGGTCACCCAGGCACCACAGATCCCACCACGACGTCGCGCGCGGATTCATGCATTCCGTTACCGTGGCATCATGAATTCAGGCTTTTTCATGGCATTCGATATCACAGGCATATTGATACATATTTCCCTGTTCCTCTTCTTTACCGGCCTCCTCATATATCTCTTCTATATCAACTTCACCCTATTCTGTGCCGTCGCCTGGTTTCTTGGGGCTTCTGCCATGGCATATCTAATCGTTGCATTAATGCCAATTTATCGCATCGACAGTCCCTATGATTTACCCCTTACATTTCTACTCATTTGGCCCTTTACCGGTGCACTATATGCGATCTTGCGTATTCTAAACTCTATTATACCCGCTGGGGATACAGCCTCGGAATACCTTCGCCACTTGGAGACCATGTACTCGAAAGGGTATTCAAAAGCCTTCACAGATTCTGCATTGAAACATTCTCCAGATATCGAATGCCAAATTATGGATCGGACAATCGACAAAATGGATGATCCCGAACTGGACTGGGCTTTTCGGCGGTTATGTTACTTCTCTTCCTCAGGTGTAGTCCGTTACATCCAACGTCCCTTCACCAAATTGAAATGGTCGTCCGCTTTGGAGGCATTCTCTGACCGTACTTTGTCATCCGATTCACTCTCTGAGTGGGACAGGATTCGACGGTTGGGCCTCTGCATGAAGGTAGCTGACCTTGCACCCTTCCCCAATGCAGGTTTACATATCCTTCGTCAAATTTTTGATCGCCAGCATCCCGTACTACAATCTTTTGAAATGGGGGATATTCTAAGGACGTGGAACAGAAGCAATCAGGAGATTAGTTTTTGTACGCAAATCCTCGTTTCGGGAATCATTGCGAACGTACCGAGTCACGACGATCGTTGGATCGCACTCGCCTCGGATTTGTTGGGCAAATCGGAAGATGAAATTCGAGGCTATCGTGACGGCGGAGATGGTAACGTGTTACTTGCCAACTTGATCCACATCACTCGCCAAATCATTCGCTCTTGGAAGAACGAACAGGGTGAGACTCGCGACGCGTTCACGTATATTTTTCGGTCACTATCCGACTTTGACATACGGAATACCCTCCCTGAACTGCAGCACGACTTCCTTACCTTGTGGAATGGAATCGATCACACAGAAATCCGTGACGACCTTCGTAATCTCCGCGACGTTTTAACCCAAAGTAGAGACAATGCCTTAGCGGCACCACCAGCCCCCGACTCGAACCTCCCTGGCCATCCTCCTGACTCGATTTCTCTCCAACCCCACCCACCCTCACCGGTTACAAATCATCCCACCGCAGAACCTGTTGATGGATTGTCACCTCGTGGTACCTCTGATGTGACCCATAACATCCCGCAATCCGCTGCGTCCCCACACTCCCCTCCCATGCTTCCCGAACGCCACGGCCATTTCAGTATTGCAACGAACAAGGTTTTCACCAGGGCGACCAGGAAGACTCGGAGACAGGCCACTGTGACACAAGGCAACACTCCCGACATCTCATCCAGAGGCCAGTCCACCGTCCATGAGAACACCTCCCACACCAACCCAGCCGACAGCACTTCTAGCCAGGGCACTAGTCCTGCCAACCTCCCTCATTCACCCTCACCGGTTCCGGGTCATCCCACCTCACTTCCCAGTAATGGAGCACCACCTAGTGGTGCTTCTGATAGGAGCTTGAGCCAACCCGTCACGCCACCCGCTATGTCACCCTCTCCTCTCGAGCCTCTCGAGCGCCATGGCGCCATACCAGGGAATATTGCTAACACCTCATCCAGAAGACACCCTGGCCCTGGAACTGAATCCTCACGCGCCTCATCTTCCGTCCCTCAATTCGTCCCTTCACCTGCCGCTTCACAGGTAGCTTCTGTTTCAGACCGTAATGGAGCAATCATCGCACCTCTCAGTATGCATCACGTGCCCACGACCTGAATGGCCCAATCAAGGCGAAATCATCCTATACCTTACGCCAATCAGATCCTTCAGCTGAAATTCGCGACCAATAGAAGCACGCTACTGCATGTCGCATCCCAGGCGCCTGCAAGCAGATATTCATGGAATCTTTGTACAAAGAAACTGTCTTGTGTTGTTTCAATGTTCCTTTTGTTACAATCTGTCCCTTTTAAATCACTTATTATCCCCTCCATTTCTTTTGAGTAGATCGCTATATATGAGAACATGTAACACCGGTGATCTAATACCCAATGCATGATATCACTAGTGAAATGTGGACATTTTGCCTGCACGCACTAGAGGTTGCAAGTTGCGTATGTTTCAACGGTAGGCAGAGGTACACGGGCTCGAATGTATATGAGAGAGTGAGCGAGACGTGTAACACAACGAAAAAATTTATTTCTAGAAACATGACGAGCGTGTCAACGTTAAGTTCCAGGATTGAATCACCACTGACGTACATCCGCCTGTCCGAGTCATCCCACGTTTGGGGGATTGGCCTTGATAGAGTCAGGATGCTAGTACGCGGCCCCGACCTGTCGCACACCGTTAGCTGCCCACAGCCTGACTGAAAAGTAAATGTGCCTCCGCCGTGCCAGAGAATACGAGACGCATTCCGATTTCCTCGTTGAGTGCCAGTAGCGCAGCCTTCACATCCCCAACATCAATCACCAAGGGCAGGGTGGCATTTGATGCTTATGCAAACCACTTTTGCAGTTTCCCCGCGCGCACGTGGTGGACAGGTATTTCTCCTGTGCTATCTAAAATATGAGGGGCCATTTGCTCTTGCACAAGGTTCTCTTATTTTCCTCCTGGCCCTCAGCTTCGCGGGTGCAGCCCCTTCCTTTTTCATTTCCTTCTTAGTGGCAGGATTTGGCTAGGTCCACTGTGCGTCATGAGCACGTCGGCACGTCGTACGGGACAGTCTAGTTTCGAGACGTGCTGAATGACTGGTAGGAAAGGGGTGGCGGACTGAGCGGTGTTAAGTTTTGGTAAAGTCGCGATCAGGCGCCGGGGGATCGTAACGACAAGGTTGGAGCTGTAACCGGTGTTGGAATTGCAGAGTTAGTAAACTGTCGTCGGGTGCCATCACTGGCCAAGAGCCAACTAACCTGACACAAGGCTCAGAGCATCAGCAAAATGTAAAATTACTAGAGCAACTAGAAGTGACTAGAGCTACTAGAGCGACCTAGGGCGCCAGCGCTAATAACGCCTAGTCACGGCCAGCCACTCCCAGGTCATCCTAGAACTCAATCGAGTTTCTAGGCACGACTACTGGATCTAGTTTGGTATGTGCTCGCTCTAGTAACGTCTAGTCACTGCCAGCAACTCTCCGGTCATCCTACAATTTTATCATGTTTCTAGACACAACCAGTATTTAAATTAGATCTAGTATTTGTATGTAATTCTAGTTCATAAAGTAAAATTAGAAAGCGATTTCGTGTGCATGATGATCTATATATTTGTTCACATAATATGCCATAAACGTGTCAAGCGAGACTATGGCGTCTATTTCTAATGGTAAACGTTCACTACCGTAAACGGGAATAAGATGAGCTGCGCGCAACAACGCATCGAGATGAACAACTGATTTATTGCGTCTGTTGCCAGCATGGATGAAGTCGGGACGCACTATCCACATCCCAGTCACTTGGTCAAGTCGTACTCTTGTGAACCACTCAAGTAATGCACACGGATACTCTGTACCATCATATAGGAATGAAAAAAAGAGTGTAATGCGTCCAATGTTAAGTCCTCGTACACCTGGCTTCTCATCGTCCTCAGTCACAAAGACGCAGTCATGCCTTGGCCCCTGTCCTCGCCATGATGGTGTCGATCGTATGCGCTCGCGTCGCATGCCGCGGATGCCACTGGGATCGCTCGGAGCAAAGAATGTTGCGGTAGCGGAGTGAAACACACTCACTTTAGATGTGATTAACGGCATAATCTCACCACTCAGGTGGAGCTGGTCAGCGAGGAATCCTTGTGTCAGGATAGGGAGGTCGGGTTCATTTATCTGGGCCGCAAGCCCCTGGAAATCCCGCAGATAGTCAATCACTAGAATGAGCAAAAGGTTAGTTCCCAAGACGCAAGACGCAGTGATATAGATAACAAAGAGTAATACTTACTACGCGAGCGTGCAAGGACAACATGGCCAAGCACGCTGTCATCTACAGGTCCCTCATCCTCGTCATCGCTTTCATCCTGATTGCTGTTCGTAGGTTGGCGTTCATCAAGATTACCGTGAAAGAATGAAGTGCCTGCAGGAGGGCGATGACCAGCTGGCATCATCCCACGAGCAACAAAGTCAGAACGTAATGCTGAGAGCTTGTCGAGGCGTTCGTTTACTCTGAGCATTTGTCCGAGTGCTTTGTAATGGTTGGAACGCCGCCATGGTTTCTTGACAGCAGTGATGTGTCGAGACTCAGTGATAGACGAACAGAGGCCAGCCGGTGCACCAAAATCTTGAATGAGGGAGTGATAGTGAGTTAACACGTGCTGACGCGGAAGGGAGAAGCCAGTTGGTCGGACACCGGTAGTGTGAAAGATATCGCGCAATTGAAGGTACTTCGAAAACGACGTGTCGAATTTCTTCAAGGAGTCCTCGTCTAAATCTTGGCGGCGGGCGATGTAGCATGTGTCGAGGAAAGCTGAAATACACATTACCATGTCGTCCGGCACATATCCAACGATCGCGGGCAGATAAACCTGTCTCAATGGTAAGTCACAGGAATTGCATTATCACCAATGAATACGTACCTTCATCAATGCCTTCGAGTCATCCCCCGTCCATTGTTTGAAGCGGCGACCATGGGGGAAGCGGCGGAGGCCCGGGAATGGTGGCACAGCAGCAATTCTGCCTTAGAATGTGAGCTTGATACTAAAGCAAGAATTCGAGACGCACCGGCGATCGATATCATCAAGAATCGCGTTTCCCTGACTCTCAGTATTCGCGAGTGTCAGGTAGCTACATACCCATGTCACAAGGTGGTCCTTGAAGGCCCCTTTAATGATTTGATGTAATAAATCAGGCGAGATCATTTCGTGAATATCGGCACGCGGAAAGTCTGCGGTGAAAGGCTATAATATCTGTTAGTAACAAATAGATGGTGGGACTCTTGGACTTACAATGACATCGTCATCGATTCCATACCGGTCCCAAAGCGTCTTCGAATCCAGAACCTGAACAAGTTGATCTGTGAGTGCCGTCGTTCGTGGTCTTGAAGCTGTGTTCAAGTCCTTTGGTGATGCAGCACACCTGACATACGATCAGTGTTAATCTGCCAAGCCAAACTAAGTTACTTACTTGGGGCACCAACCCTGTACAATTCCTGTTAACATAACTTGCTCTGGGTAGTCGGCGATGAAGGCCACGAGGTCATAGATGACCCGCCGGTAATGGCCATCTGGGCATCGCCAGATGACCGGACTTGTCATCCCAAGTCGAAGTGTCTGGAGGATTGCTGATATTGACGCGTGGAACAACTGCCGTTTGAACTTGCGAAACTCGGGGTCATCATCGTATCTACGGTCACCTGGATCATATTGGTCACATATTAATCATTGCCCGATTACCATGACGATGACTCACCCTTTGGGATAGCTAGGAACGCTATTGGTATTACAGCATTGCGGTGAGCACTTCTCACGCTATTGTGTAAGTTCCCAATGGACAGGTACATTGGGTGATACTCCACGTGCCCTGTGGCGACTGAGACGGTAGTCTTGTCACTGCCCAAAATGATGGGACAGTACATCGCCCCATGTGTATCTGTGTGGGAAACAGCAATGGCATCCTTTATGAAGCAAAGATAATTAGTATATTGTACATGCAACGAATGAATGCAGAAACGAGTACTTACACAATGATTCCAAGCAATGTTTGCCGACATGACATTGGCCCAACGACGCTTGTCATTCACGTCTAGCTCAATGTATGGGCATACATCGAATTGTCCACTGAAGTCGGGGTTGTCTAGCGTAAGGCGTACAACTTCGTCGGGATTGCGATACCAAACTTCGTAGGCCGTCTGTTTCCAGGTAGGAGCATTCCTAGAGACATCCTCCAAGAATCCAGTCACGAGGCACTGCCATGGGGCATCACCAAGAGATGCTGAATCGATAACCGTATGCATATGCCGGTGGGTCCGAAATGGCCCAGACGCCCCGAAAACGCCCATAGATGTCTCCCACAACTCCATTAACGTGTCGATATTGGAAGCGGACATCTCAACGCGGCGGTACAAGAGATCTGCTACGAGGAACTGGACCTCACTCTCAAAGGGGCTCCAGTCGTCCGGTGTCGCGTTCGCTCGTGGTGTTGGCTGAGTGCCAGGTGGAAGGAAATTCCCATTGGCATCACAGGGAAGGCCTTGTTGAGGGAACGTCAGTATGTACATATAGACTTAGATATGCAGCAAAGACTTACCGGTTAGATAGGGATGTTCAATCCGTCGGCCATGACGTTGTTTTGGCCGTTGTGTGAGGTTGCCAGTGGGGGGGGACTCAGATAAATCTGGTCCTAGATTCAACTCGGATTGGGCATTGGAGTTTACATGGGCGTTGCGGATGTGATACGTACGACCATGTTGACTCTTGAAGGTGAGGGGACACCCGGGATACAAACAAGGGAGCCTGTGTGACAACGACATAGTGAGTTTGAAGGACGATGCGAGGGACACCTGTATGCTTGTCAGAAGGTACTCTGAGTCTGAGACCCGGTCTGACGAGGTCGGACCCCGACCCACCGTCGAGTGACCTGACTTCGATTGACGGGGTCATGATGGGTCAAGGGTCCGTGGGAAACTTCCATATCAGAGATCCTCGGATAATGGATCGAAATCGAGCAGATCTGACTCATCAATGTCAAGATCAGATGGTTCGCGCCCAGATTCGTGCTCACTTGGGCCGTATGACCCTTATCTGACCCTTGACTTAGTCAACCGACGCGACGTGACTTAGTCAACCGACGCGACGTGACCTCACTGACCTCAAGTCAGCCTGACCTGTACAACACTGCTCTGAGTTGGCTGCGAACTTGGAATGCTTGGTTGATGGGTACAGACCCAAAAAGGACAAATGCACAAGAAATGAATGTGAGAAGAATTGAACGGATGGCAAGGCAACCGGAGAAAGGTACGCACCGGTGGCAAATGAATAGAAAATAAGTGGACAGGTACGCACAGGTGGTGAGTGAATAACAGTCAGAGAAGGAAAGGAGCAAACTGCTGGATGATGAATGAAGGCATTGGAGATAGGCACGCACCAGTGGTTGACGAATGAAAAAAAAAAACCCAGAGAGTGTGTTTTGCACTGTTAGCAAATGAATAGAAAAAACCGGCGATAGGCACGCACCAATGGCAAATGAAAAGCGACAACGTGAACAGGTACAAACCAGCGGATAGTGAATGACTAGACAGCCAAGAAGGAGCAAACTGAATGAAATACGAGCCAGAGAAAGGTACACGCCAGATAGCTGGGGCGCAACAAGGGACACAGTTATGGCCTGGGATATACGTCCACCGATCAAGATGGGTGCTAGTAAACGGTGATCAAAGAACCGGCATACGGGGTGGATGTGTCTGTAAGTACACAACACGGGAACAAGAGCGACTTGGACATAGGCAATGAGATGGAAAAAAAGAGGCTCAGGCTGCAGGGAATTTCAGAAAGGAAAGTGAAAGAGGCTCGGGCTGCAGGGAATGTCACGGAGGAAAGTGATGAGTCCGACATGCAAGCATGACTTGGACTCGGGTAACTCACCAGTATTCAATGGCAGTAAATGCCGTTGGGACTAGTGCAAGTAGCGGCGACCTTGGAGAAGACTGTGCAATAGTATCCCTAAATAGTTCGAACTTCAGCGTTTACAGAATACCCACCTGACAAACGCTCACCACACTCCTACTCTCTCGGAAATCATGCCAATCATGACACGGAGGAAAAATGCACACACGCACCCCGGACATGTTGTTCTTGAGCTCCAGAAAAAACGTCGTACCCCTCAGCAGGTTGCGGAAGAGAAGATGTTGGAAAAGGCAGAGGCGGCTGCTGCTGCTGAGAGTGCAGCTGCCACTCAGCATGCCAACGTCAGGCGCGTTGCGGAACTCGAAGACATCGTCGAACGAGACTCCAGGGCGAAACAAAAGCACTCAGATAGGCCGGACTTGCGTCCGAGTCACGGACAAACAGCACAGAAATTCACATCGGAAGTCGCCTATGCGGCTCAGCTAAATGAGGTCGAGCCTATCGATGAACAATATGAGTATGTAACACGACTCACCTTAAATGTAGCTGATTTCACTGACATTGGGAACAGTATAAGCAGCAGCCTTGACTCTAGAAAAAATGCGGGTTTTGAGGTATATGGTGACGAGATATCAACTGTGTCACCAGCAACTTTTATAGATGCCGAGGAATCAATAATCGATGTGTCGAGCAGCGAGGGTAAAAACTCCACGGCCAGCCAAGGCAATGGCGATGACATGGGAGTATACGAGGACGATGGAGGTGATGAAGAGGATAGGGGAGACGTCAATGATGGGAACAAAAACAAAGATAAGGTTTGTTCCCCTCGTGTCCCCCTCGTGTACTTTTAGGTCACTTCACTGATTGGACCATCACGGTTTAGGCAAACCTCCGATCCGAAACAGTTAACGCCCGCCCGTCACCTCGGCCAAAGCCGCGCGCCATATACAGACGCATATCTGAGTAAGTGATAACTTGAACGCCTCTGTCCCTGAGCTCGAACCCAAGGCCCAGCTGACGGCAATTTGGAGGGGGAGGGATGAGCCAAGTTCATTGCCTGTGACTCGAACGCCCTCACCTCCACCGCCAACTCAGCCACGGAATCCTGTCAAACGAAAACTCAAGCCACAGTCCGCTGGCACGTAAGTCATAGACATTACCTAGACCGGTGTGAGGCTCACCACCAGATTACTAGTGCCAGTGATCAATTCAAGCGCGCAAAGGTAGTAGCAGAACCAAGCGGCTTGCTATTTGATTGGAGAAAGAGGGTAAAGATAAACTCAGGTAATTTTCGCTCTGGGCTCTCTCCAAGTTAATGGCTTATCGTACCATTTAGCACCCCAGCTGAGTCAGACTTGGATGCGACCCACTGACACACCCGAACGTCGTGATAGCCGAGCTGCAACCCTAGATCTTGAGCTGGATATCTCGGGTTCTACCGCAGTCACAAGCGATTTTCACAATGAAGAGTATGAAGATGTACTCAAGCATCGCAGATCTCGACTGGATCAAACTTCTAGAGCAGCTCAGAGTGGTGCTGCGCTCAGCGGCACCGTTGGAGCACGCGCCACAGCACAGGTAATGTCCAGATTAAAACGCGTAGATTTGGGTTGATCATCACTGAAATAGATGGGGATTGTACTCGCTAGAGATACAAGTGCCACGGAGAGCGATGGCAAGCTTGAAGGATCAAAGTGTCCGAGAAGGACTAGGCCCACGATGTCTGACCTACCTTTCCCTCCAGCCGAGTCCAACAAAAACATGGAGAAGTGGCGTAAGACATTCGTCCCTGCTCTGTTGAGCTGGGCTGGCAGGCAAATCGATCCATTCGGCACAAATAGCATGATCCAAGAACCAGCGGAGGACATCTGGTTCTCCACATTCCCAGATGTGGCCCTCGACGATACGAAACTAGGTATTGTCATGGCTGTGGTACGTTCTACGATCCAATTAGACAGTGGGGGCGTGGGACTAACTGCTTCCAGGTTGAGAACACACTTAACAATTGGCGCAGCGACATGGGGAAAAGTGGGTACCGCGCCGTCGCGGATATGTGGCTCGAGGACCCGGTCACGTTCGGGGATGCAGAGGCTTGCGCGGAGTATGTTGATATAGCATTGGATAAACTCAGATTCGTTTATAGAGACCCAGATGCAAAGGTAAGTCTCAAAAACGTGTGGTACAGTAGTATCTGACATCGTCCGCAGAGTGCACGCGGCGCATTTTGCTCCGATCTGATTGTCAAGGTTTATGCCACACACATCCGTAAGTTACAACTGAAGTTACAGGAACTAGAAGATCCCCCTATGCATTTCGGAGCACTTGCACTTGCAACTGCAGCGGTAACAACATTTATTTATTTATTTCACTAGTACTTATCCAAAGTTGCAGGTCGAGCGTGGTCTCTCCGCATTCATGACTGATGAGGATGACACCAATTCGCTAACGTCACCGAGTGACCCCCTGACAAGCCAAGGAAGCAATGGAAAGGGTACAAGTCATCCCGTGTCTGGCTTCACCGACAATCCGTGGGGCGCGAAGACTCGCAAGTGGGTCGAGAGCACCGAAAGGCTCAACAGATCTCAGTGGGAGAAAGTTACTCACTACGCGTATGCGTTCATCCCGGCTGTTGAGCTGAGAGTAAAGGAGGCTTTCGACAAAGGCAATAGTAGCAAACGCGTGGCTGATCCTCGCTCTTGCATCGAACTGGATTGGTATGTCTTTTCTTTTCTTATGTGATCCTGTACTCAAACACTCTGTTTAATCAGATTCCCCTCGCGTACAGCCTGAGCCGCTTCAACAGCGTCAGGCAATGGCTCGGAAATTTGGAATGGACCATACTAGTAGAACAATTTGATTTACTCGTCTATTAGCGCTACAATTAGAATCTAGATTAGGATCTAGGTACAGTTCTCGAATAAGACAATCTATTGTCACGTATATGATCTAAGCGAGAAAGTAAGACAGTGGCTGAGAAACTAGAAAACATCGCGAAACTAGAAACTGTCGAGAAACTAGAAATAACCGAGAAACTAGAAATAGGCGAGAAACTAGAAATGGTCGAGAGAAACTAGAAATGGTCGAGAAACTAGAAATAGTCGAGAGAAACTAGAAATGGTCAAGAAACTAGAACTAGATGAGAAACTAGGTCTAGACGAGAAACTAGATCTAGATGAGAAACTAGACCTAGACAAGAAACTGGTGTCACCTAGGTCTAGTTTTGCTAACTAGAGCATGACAAGTTTTCTAGGTCTAGTACGAAAACTAGAGCACTAGAGTGACTAGAAGGGCTTCTCTAGGTCACTCTAGTAACTTTTTATTTTGCTGATGAGCGTGGGCCATTCCCTCTATCTCTTTGATTAGTAGTGTACTAGTGACCTTTATATACGAGACAATTTAATGCCATTATGGAACCTATCTGATGATGATTAACGCATAACACAGGGGATTCATACTTCCTTCCATGACCCGGGCTTTTTTAGCAACTTGCAGAGCTTGTTCTAGCACTAACCCTAGGGCCACTGGCACCGAATTCTGATACATATCCGATAACGAGAACTTCTGAAAAGAAGAGCGCCGAGTCAGCGAGTTACAATGCAAATGATAAATTAGGACACCATTAAAACGGCGATGCTTCTGAAAGTATGAATAGCATCAAAGTGGGAGACAGTTAGCATTGCATCGCGAATGTCATTCGTAGAACAGAGATCTAACACACCCTTGTCGTCAGCCATGGTTCAGTCGACCCCAGACAATCCGGATATCACGGCGGTCGACGTCATTCCAGTGTGGAGAACTCGCGTTGATACCCTTCTACACCAAGGATACGCTAGTTAGGAATCTTGACAGGGTATCCATCAGAAATATGTGAGTCCTGAAAGTATTTGTGGCAGAGATACAGGAGTAAATCATAGCCGTACGCCAAAGACTCGGACTCAGCCGGCTGACGGGAAGCCGGACTCGGAGCTGCAACGTCTCCTACAACCAACGCAACCAACTGGACACCGTGACTGTGCCAGTAAGGGCGGCCCGGGTTACAGTTCTTGCGCAGCTCAATCCGGGCCGGTTGACCGCCATTGCCCTCGCTGCAGAAGCACCCGATCCTCATGCGTGCTAATGCGCTCTCAGTTCATCTCAAGACTTTTTTTCCACGGCTGAGTCAGCCCAAGCTAACTTAAGTGAGCAGTCGCAGCGGCACAGCCTAATGCAGCAGCTCTCAACGAGGTTGCCACGTACAGCTAAATATCGTCTTCGCATTCGCACCCACTGACGCCACCGTACACGAGGTCAACATGATATCCCTGTGTTCCCTTCTCCCTCCCCCGAGTCCCTCTTCTTCCTATTCGCATTCACATTCTCCTTCCTTGACCTTGCCCTCAATGTCAGGCTTCGTATCCTTATCATGTACCACCACCAGGGCCTGGTTCTCCAGCCAAGCACTGCAGCATCCTCGTTGTCATCGTCACTGACATCGCCCCCTTCGCCGATCAAGCTGTCTTCGATCGAAGGCTGTCGTCGTGCGCGTCCCATTGCAAGACCTTGCCCTTGCCCTCGCCCTAGCGCGTGTGATCGCAGAAGGCAGTTGCCTTTATCTGCATTTTGGTTAGGCGCATAGGTTGGTTCGAGAGTATAATAACCGGGACTTGTAAATTGTGTTGAGCCTGGGCTCCGTACGTACCAGGCACCGTTTTCGCTAACGCGGCCGTAGATTGTGGTATGGGGGGATAAACCTCCGAGAAGTTATGACGGACGGCCACTCCTTTGGATGGAAGGGTCGTCCAGAGGCCGTACAGGTATCACACGCTAATCAGCCAGTAAACATAGACGTACATGTGGACATTACGAGGGCTGTCTCATGTTTGCAACGAGGTTGCGGCCCTCTTAAAGTGTTTTTCGGGGGACCTACTAATACAATCAATCATCTTCTTTCACCTCAAGTTACATATCCCCAACAATGAGTCGAACTGATTCCCGTGTCGATGTAAGTGAGCCTCCGTGGAAGGTTGTACTTAAAGCAGGTAAGTCACTTGCAGGTCTGACCTCACTGCAATATATGAGTCACTTACTTCGCTACGCTAGATGAACCCCTCGACCACTCTGTCACCTCTAAGTATCTAAAGATAGTAGAGGAAGAAGACAAGCACATTTTTGAATCCGTAGCAGAAACTGCTGATAAGACCGTCATCTTTGTAAGTCCTTATGTTAGCTGCTCACTATTCCAGTCACATACCAACTCTGAAAATATAGATTGGCCTGTTTTCTGCGGCAGTCGCCGTGTTGGTTGCTGTGTCAATCCAGGATCTCAGCCCATCTTCTCAGTTCTACCTCCAACAGCTTGTTGCCGGACCCACTGGCAATGTATCCCAAGTTACCGCGCCCTCTCCTGTGACTAGTCCGCTTCCCTTCTCCCCACCGCCACACGCGATTTGGGTGAACTCCCTCTGGTTCCTGAGTTTATCTATCAGTCTTGTATGCGGTGTACTGGTGACATCGCAACAGCATTGGATACATTCATACATGATGGTCACCCAGGCACCACAGATCCCACCACGACGTCGCGCGCGGATTCATGCATTCCGTTTCCGCGGAATCATGAATTCAGGCTTTTTCATGGCATTTGATATCACAGGCATACTGATACATATTTCCCTGTTCCTCTTCTTTATCGGCCTCCTCATATACCTGTTCAATATCAACCCCATCCTATTCTACGCCGTGGTCTGGTTTCTTGGGGCTTCTGCCATGGCATATCTAATCGTTGCATTAATGCCAATTTATCGCATCGACAGTCCCTACGGTTCACCACTTTCATTTCTGCTCTATTGGCCCTTTTCCGGTGCTTTATATGCGATCTTGCGTATTCTCAAGTCTGTTATACCCGCTGGAAATATAGCCTCGGAACATTTCCACCGCTTGAAGACCATATACTCGGAAGGGTTTGCTACTGCATTCTTAGAATCTGCTCTGGAACCGTCTCCGAATATCGAATGCCAAATTATGGATCGAACGATCGACATCCTGGACGATCGTGAACTGGAATGGGCTTTTGAACGGTTCTGTGACATCTCTTTCTCCTCTTCCTCAACTATAGTCAGTAGCATCCAACACCTCGCCAAATCGAAATGGTCGTCCGCTTTGGAGGCATTCTCTGACATTACATTTTCATCCGATTCACTCCTCGAATCCGATAGGATTCGACGGCTGGGCCTCTGCATGAAGGTAGCTGACCTTGCACAACTCCCTAATGCAGGTTTGCATATCCTTCGTCAAATTTTTGATCGCCAGCATCCCGTGCTACAAAGTATTGAAATGAGGGATACTGTGAGATGGAACAGAAGCAACCAGGAGATTGGGTTTTGTACGCAAATACTCGTTTCTGGCACGATTGCGAACATACCGAGTGAAGACCGTGACGGTCGTTGGATCGCACTCGCCTCGGATTTGTTGGGCAAATCAGAAGATGAAATTCGAGGCTATCGTGACCGCAGCGATGATAACGTGTTATTTGCCAACTTGATCCACATCACCCGCCAAATCATTCGCTCTTGGAAGCACGGACTCGGACAGGGTGAGGCTCACGACGCGTTCACGTATATTTTTCGGTCACTTTCCAACTTTGACATACGGAACACCCTCCCTGGACTGCAGCACGAGTTCCTTGCCTTGTGGAATGAAATCAATCACACAGAAATCCGTGACGACCTTCGTAATCTCCGCGACAATGCCTTAGCAGCACCACCAGTCCCCGACTTGAGCCCCCCTGGCCATCCTCCTGACTCGATTCCTCTCCCACCCTCACCGGTTGCAAATCATCCCACCGCAGAACCTAATGCCGGATTTTCACCTGGTGGTACCTCTGGTGTGACCCAACACATCGCGCAATCTACTGCATCCTCACACTCCCACACCAACCCAGCCGACAGCACTTCCAGCCAGGGCACTAGTCCTGCCAATCTCCCTCATTCACCCTCACCAGTTCCAGGTCATCCCACCTCACATCCCGGTAATGGAGCACCACCTGGTGGTGCTTCTGATAGGAGCTTGAGCCAACCCGTCACGCCACCCACTATGTCACGCCACTCCCCTCCCGAGCCTCTCGAGCGCCATGGCGCCACACCAGGGAATATTGCTGACACCTTATCCAGAGGCCACCCTGGCTCTGGAACTGAATCCCCACGCGCCTCACCATCCGTCCCCCCATCCTTCCCTTCATCTGCTGCTTCACAGGTAGCTTCTGTTTCAGACCCTAATGGAACATCTCAGCATACATCACGCGCTCACGACCTGAATGTCCCAATCAAGGCGAAATCATTCCATACCCCACGTCAATCAGGTCCTTCAGCTGAAATTCGCGACTAATAGAAGCACGCTACTGCATGTTGCATCCCAGGCGCCTGCAAACACGCGTTACAAGCTGTCCCTTTCAACTACTCATTATCCCCTCCATTTCTTTTAAGTAGATCGTTATATATGAGAACATGGAACACCAATACACAATGCATGAATTCACTAGGGAAATGCGGACGTTTTGCCTGCAGGCACTGGAGGTTGCAGGTTGCGTATATTTCACAGGTTCACGGACTCGTATGTATATGAGAGAGTGAGCGAGACATGTAATACAACGAAAAAAATTATTCCAGAAACATGACAAGCGTGTCAACGTTAAGTTCCAGGATCGAACCACCGCTGACTTACATGTGCCCGTCCGAGTCATCCCACGTTTGGGGAATTGGCCTCGATAGAGTCAGGATGACACCTAGTACGTGACCCCGACCTGTCGCACACCGTCAACTGCCCACAGCCTGATTGGAATGTAAATGTGCCTCCGCCGTGCCAGAGAACACGAGACGCATTCCGACTTCCTCGTTGAGTTCCAGTAGCGCAGCCTTCACATCCATGGATCCAACTTCAATCACCAAGGGCAGGGTGGCATTTTGACGCTTATGCAAACCACTTTTGCGGTTTCCCCGCGCGCACGCGGTGGACAGGTATTTCTCCTGTGCTATCTAAAATATGAGGGGCCATTTGCTCTTGCACAAGGTTCTCTTATTTCCTCCTGGCTCTCAGCTTGGCGGCTGCGGCCTCTTCCTTTTTCATTTCCTTCTTAGTGGCAGGATTCGGCTAGGTCCACTGTGCGTCACGAGCACGTCGGCACGTCGTATGGGACAGTCTAGTTCCAAAACGTGCTGAATGGCTGGTAGGAAAGGGGTGGCAGATTGAGCGGTGTTGAGTTTTGGTAAAATCGCGATCAGGCGCCGGGGGATCGTAACGACAAGGTTGAAGCTGTAACCGGTGTTGGAATTACAGAGATAGTAAACTGCCGTCGGGTGCCATCACTAGCAGTGGCAACAAGAGCTAACTAACCTGACACCAGGCTCAGAGCGTTGTGACATACACCCAAATTTACCCGCCTTCGTATTTCGCCTCGGGAACCTCCGACAGCGATGGAGAACAAGTGAGTTTTTCCTCATTTATAAAGCAAAGATATGGATTGTGGCAACAAACATATGAGGCATAGATTGTCTGTCACAAATGCGAAACTCAGTAGCTTCCACGCCCCAAGGGATCCGGCTTTATGTTGGAAGTCGGACATTTCAAGTGAGGCGGGTACCGGCACTTCTTCTAGAGCCATACTTGAGCCGACAAGAACAGTAGGATTCAAAGAGGACATTACCATCACTAGCTCTCAACCACCCTCAGTAATAGGATCGGGGGAGACTCCTACTATGTCACCGGGGCTGCGGTAGTTGTTTCCACGCGCAACATCTGCATTTCAGTTGATCCAACTTGCTCAACTGCATGAATCCAAAAACCACACGTACGTGCATTCACCTCGTTCTGCGGGAGAGCGAGAGCGAGAATCGCAAAAGAGATAGCGACGACAGTTTTCATCAACATCATTGTCACCGCAAGAAGTCGGATGGTGAGGATTTATTATATTAAAAGGCGGCGGCTGTTTTTGGTCGGCATGGAGATCACAACAGGCTGACGGGTCGCCGGTCAGCAGTCGTCAGCGAGTAGCTCTCCGTGGCCGCTGTCGACGACCGCGTCTACGCACTCCCACGTGCTTCGTTCACGAACTCGCCAGCCTTCGCCAGGCGTCCCAACTGTCAGTGACGACGTCGCATTCTACCCACTCCGACTTTGCTTCGTTCACGCAATCGCCCTTCTTCACAGCGACAAGGCGACATAACCACGTCAATCTCGACGCTCTCACCTTTCGCATGGCATGATGTGTGAACCATCGCTGCAAATACATGACTAGTGTGAACGTTACGGCAGTGTGAGTGCGATCTCACCAAATTTTGATGGGTTCCTGTAACAGTGGAATCATAACAGTCGAATATCGCCCGCATTCACTGTAACCTTGCAAGCAAGGTAATATCTAGCTGAGGGTGTATCCACAAGGGGCCGTAATATGTACTGTATACGGCCGAAAGTCCGTCTCGTTAGGGGTGGATTTTCAACAGGCATCTTGGTTGTCCGTCAGAAATACACTTGGGTATGAGAGTCGCAAAAGGATTTTAGGCAGAGATACAGAATAAATCAAAAGTTTTTTTGTGGGCCAATGGAACGAGTGGCTGAGAAGAGCCACGCGCGGCCATTCTTCTCGAATATCTAACCAACCCCTCACAGCTCCACTTCTAGTCTATCAACAGTGTTTGCTTGCCTTGCAATAGGATGCTTTCGCAGCTCAACTTGGGCCTTACCGCCATCACCTTTATCTCGCCACAGAACCCACCCGATCCTCGTGCGCGCGCTCTCAGGTTCATCCGAAGACCTTACCTGCTCAAGTACCACTACCTTACCCACACCTCGCTCGATGTGATCTACAGGCGAGGTAAGTCTCACTTCCGTCACATCCCCGACTCGGAGCTGCAACATCTCTTTCTTAAATCTCCAACCAACGCAACCAACTGGACACTGGGCCAGTATGGGCGACTCCAGTTCTTGGATGCCTGCGCAGCTCAATCCAGGCCTTTGCCCGGTTGACCGCCGTCGTCTTCATCCTCGCCGCAGAAGCACCCGATCCTCATGCGTGCCAGTGCGCTCTCAGCTCATCTGAAGACATGCTCAAATATGACCATCTTGCCCGCACCCTCGCTCGATGGGATAATGAGCTCAGTAAGTACATTATTGCCTTTCCCATCTTTTCTTCCATGGCTGAGCCAGCCCAAGCTAACTTAAGTGAGCAGTCGCAGCAGCACAGCCTAATGCAGCAGCTCCCAACGAGGTTGCCACGTACAGCTAAATATCGTCCTCGCATTCGCACCCACTGATGCCACCGTACACGAGGTTAACATGGTATCCCTGTGCTCCCTTCTCCCTCTCCCTTCCCCCTCTTCTTCCTATTTGCATTCTCCTTCCTTGTCCTTCCCCTCACTGTACCCTCAGGCTTCGTATCCAAGCACCGCAGCATCCGAATTGTCATCGTCACTGACATCGCTCCCTTCTCCGATCAAGCTGTCTTCGATCGAAGGCTGTCGTCGTGCGCGTCCCATTGCAAGACCTTGCCCTTTCCCTCGCGCCTGTGATCGCAGAATGCAGTTGCCTTCATCTGCGTTTTGGTTAGGCGCATAGGTTGGTTCGAGGGTATAATAACTGGGCCTTTATTTGTGTTGTGCCTGGGCTCCGTACGTTGCAAGCACCGTTTGCGCTATCGCGGCCGAGAAGTCATGACGGACGGCCACTCCTTTGGATGGAAGGGTCGTCCAGAGGCCGTCCAAGTATCACAGGCTAATTAGCCAGTAAACATAGACGTACATGTGGACGTTACGAGGCTGTCTCATGTTTGCAACGAGGTTGCGGCTCTCTTAAAGTGTTTGTCGGGGGACCTACTAATACAACCAATCATCTTCTTTCACCTCCAAGTTACACTTCCCTAACAATGAGTCGAACTGATTCCCGTGTCGACGTAAGTGAGCCTCCGTGGAAGGTTGTACTTAAAGCAGGTAAGTCACTTGCAGGTCTGACCTCACCGCAATCAATGTGTCACTTACGTCGCTACGCTAGATGAACCCCTCGACCACTCTGTCACCTCTAAGTATCTAAAGATAGTAGAGAAAGAAGACCAGCACATATTTAAATCCGTAGCGGAACTGCTGATAAGACCGTCGTCTTTGTAAGTCCTTATGTTAGATGTTCACCATTCCTGTCACATACCAACTCTGAAAATATAGATTGGCTTGTTTTCTGCGGCAGTCGCCGTGTTCCTTGCTGCGTCGATCCAGGATCTCAGCCCATCTTCTCAGTTCTACCTCGCCAATATCCAACAGCTTCTTGCCGGAAATGTATCCCAAGTTACCCCGCCCATTCCTTTGACTAGCCCGCTTCCCTTCTCCCCACCGCCACACGCGATTTGGGTGAACTCCCTCTGGTTCTTGAGTTTATTAATCAGCCTTGTATGCGGTGTACTGGTGACATCGCAACAGCATTGGATACATTCATACATGATGGTCACCCAGGCACCACAGATCCCACCACGACGTCGCGCGCGGATTCATGCATTCCGTTTCCGCGGAATCATGAATTCAGGCTTTTTCATGGCAGTTGATCTCACATCCGCACTGATACATATATCCCTGTTCCTCTTCTTTATCGGCCTCCTCATATACATGTCCAATATCAACTTCACCCTATTCTGTACCGTCGCCTGGTTTCTTGGGGTTTCTGCCATGGCATATCTAATCGTTGCCTTAATGCCAATTTATCGCATCGACAGTCCCTACGGTTTACCACTTTCATTTATGCTTTATCGCCCCTTTTCCGGCGCACTATATGTGATCTTGCGTATTCTCAAGTCTCTTATACCCGCTGGAAATATAGCCTCGGAACATTTCGACCGCTTGAAGACCATATACTCGGAAGGGTTTGCTACTGCATTCTTAAAATCTGCTCTGGAACCGTCTCCGAATATCGAATGCCAAATTATGGATCGAACGATCGACATCATGGATGATCGTGAACTGGAATGGTCTTTTGAACGGTTCTGTGACTTCTCTTCCTCCTCTTCCTCAGCTGTAGTCAGTAGCATCCAACACCTCGCCAAATCGAAATGGTCGTCCGCTTTGGAGGCGTTCTCTGACATTACATTTTCATCCGATTCACTCCTCGAATCCGATAGGATTCGACGGTTGGGCCTCTGCATGATGGTAGTTGACCTTGCACACCTCCCTAATGCAGGTTTGCATATCCTTCGTCAGATTTTTGATCGCCAGCATCCCGTGCTACAAAATATTGGAATGGGGGATATTGTGAGATGGAACAGAAGCAACCAGGAGATTGGGTTTTGTACGCAAATCCTCATTTCGGGAATCATTGCGAACGTACGGAGTCACGACGATCGTTGGATCGCACTCGCCTCGGATTTGTTGGGGAAATCGGAAGATGAAATTCGAGGCTACCGTGACCGCGGCGATGATAACGTGTTACTTGCCAACTTGATTCACATCACTCGCCAAATCATTCGCTCTTGGAAGAACGGACAGGGTGAAGCTCACGACTTATTCGCGTATATCTTTCGGTCACTACCCAACTTTGACATACGGAACACCCTCCCTGAACTGCAGGACGACTTCCTTACCTTGTGGAATGGAATCGATCACACAGAAATTCGTGACGACCTTCGTAATCTTCGCGACGTCTTAACTCAAGGTAGAGACAATGCCTTAGCGGCACCACCAGTCCCCGACTTGAACTCCCCTGGCCATCCTCCTGACTCGATTTCTCTCCATCCTCACCCACCCTCACCGGCTGCAAATCATCCCACCGCAGAACCTAATGCCGAGTTTTCACCTGGTGGTACCTCTGATGTGACCCAACACATCGCGCAATCTGCTGCATCCCCACACCCCGTTCCCATGCTTCCCGAACGCCACGGCCTTTTCAGTATTTCACATGCGACGAACAAGGTTTTCACGAGGGCGACCAGGAAGACTCGGAGACAAGCCACTGTGACACCAGGCAACACTCCCGACATCTCATCCAGAGGCCAGTCCACCGTCCATGAGAACACCTCCCACACCAGCCCGGCCGACAGCACTTCCAGCCAGGGCACTAGTCCTGCCAACCTCCCTCATTTACCCCCACCGGTTCCGGTCATCCCACCTCACATCCCAGTAATGGAGCACCACCTGGTGGTGCTTTTGATAGAAGCTTGAGCCAACCCATCGCGCCACCCACTATGTCACGCCACTCCCCTCCCGAGCCTCTCGAGCGCCATGGCGCCATACCAGGGAATATTGCTGACACCTCATCCAGAGGCCACCCTGGCTCTGGAACTGAATCCTCACGCGCCTCATCTTCCGTCCCCCAATCCGTCCCTTCATCTGCTGCTTCACAGGTAGCTTCTGTTTCAGACCTTAATGGAACATCTCAGCATGCATCACGTGCCCACGACCTGAATGGCCCAATCAAGGCGAAATCATTCCATACCCCACGCCAATCAGGTCCTTCAGCTGAAATTCGCGACTAATAGAAGCACGCTACTGCATGTTGCATCCCAGGCGCCTGCAAACACATATTCCTTTTGTTACAAGCTGTCCCTTTTCAACCACTCATTATCCCCTCCATTTCTTTTAAGTAGATCGTTATATATGAGAACATGTAACACCGGTGATCTAATACACAATGCATGAATTCACTAGGGAAATGCGGACGTTTTGCCTGCAGGTACTGGAGGTTGCAGGTTGCGTATATATCAACAGGTTCACGGACTCGTATGTATATGAGAGAGTGAGCGAGACATGTAATACAACTATTCCAGAAACATGACGAGCGTGTCAACGTTGAGTTCCAGGATCAAACCACCGCTGACGTACATGTGCCCGTCCGAGTCATCCCACGTTTGGGGAATTGGCCTCGATAGAGTCAGGATGACACCTAGTACGTGACCCCGACCTGTCGCACACCGTCAACTGCCCACAGCCTGACTGGAAAGTAAATGTGCCTCCGCCGTGCCAGAGAACACGAGACGCATTCCGACTTCCTCGTTGAGTTCCAGTAGCGCAGCCTTCACATCCGTGGATCCAACATCAATCACCAAGGGCAGGTGGCATTTTGACGCTTATGCAAACCACTTTTGCGGTTTCCCCCGCGTGGTGGGCAGGTATTTCTCCTGTGCTATGTAAAATATGAGGGGCCATTTGCTCTTGCACAAGGTTCTCTTATTTCCTCCTGGCCCTCAGCTTGGCGGCTGCAGCCTCTTCCTTTTCCATTTCCTTCTTAGTGGCATGATTCGGCTAGGTCCACTGTGCGTCACGAGCACGTCGGCACGTCGTATGGGACAGTCTAGTTCCGAGACGTGCTGGATGACTGGTAGAAAAGGGGTGACAAAGGAGTGGTGGTAAGTTTTGGTAAAGTCGTGATCTGGCGCTGGGGAATCGTAACGACAAGGTTGGAGCTGTAACCGTGTTGAGATTTCAGAGTTAGTAAACTGTCGTCGGGTGCCATCACTGGCAGTGGCAAGCTAACTAACCTGACACCAGGCTCAGAGCGTGGGACATTCTGTACACCCAAATCTACCCGTGGAGAACAAGCGAGTTTGTCCTCATTCACAAAACAAAGATATGGATTGTGACAACATGAAGCACAGACTGTCTATCAAATGCAGAGCTCAGTAGCTTCTCACGCTCCAAAGGATCCAGCTTTATGAGCGGGTCTTGGACTCGGATGTCAGACATTTCAAGTGAGGCGGGTACTGGCACTTCTTCTAGAGCCATACTTGAGCCGACAAGAACAGTAGGGTTGAAAGAGGACATTACCATCACTAGCTCTCAATGACCCTGAGTAATAGGATCCGGGATGGAGGAGTCTCGTTTTCCATCAATGGCACCGGGGCTGCGGTAGTTATTTCCACGCGCAACAACTGC